>CAXAMN010023472.1:247555-262393 GCA_963970005.1 Durusdinium trenchii
CAACTGGCCGACCGAGGAATTTCCCTCGGTCTGGACAAAGCTTTCAATGGACTGATGGTGAGAGTTTTGTAAAGCTTCCTAGAACCAAATTGACTCCTGTTTTGGAGTACCTAATTTATGTTCTGGGTTTGTATAGTAATTCGCATTCTCGAAAAGGACCAACACCTTGGCATAGATGAATCTTGATGTGATTGCAATGAGCATTGGCAGGATTTGCCAGGCTTTTGCGCCAGGGTCGAGAGAAAATGGTTTGTGCAGGTCTGTGGAATCTATAGAAGGACATGTAAAGACGTATTGCTTGACCTTGTTTGGTGGTTTGGTACTTTTGCAAACCTTGGATTTTCCTGGGAAACACATCGCAAGTCGCAACCACGGCTTTTCAGCAAGCAAACGCATTCAATAATTCAGCGTTATTTTTCTGCAGTTTGCTTTCGATCGGGCGTCACATTGAAACATCAGGAACCATCTAAGATTCTTTTCGAAATGGATGGTTAATTATGGTTAATTAAGAAAGACCCTTGGTGCATGATATCCTTTTGGCCACATGGATGTTTTGAAAAATCAAGCTCAGGTGTAGGTGAGCACATCGTGACGGCTCGGACGAGCGAGCGGATTGCGGGTGTGCTGTGCAGCTCGCTGAGCTGAGAGCGACTCATGCTGAGCTGACCAGGTCAGCTGAATAGAAAAACCTGTAATTTAGTAACCCAGGGCCCCAGGGAGAAGATGAATGAAGATGGGGATGTTTGATTCAACAGTCCACATCACCGGCGCGGACCTCTTGGATCGTTGGGAAGAAAAAACAACCACCGATGCGGGACCGGCGGTCCCGGCGTCGTCGTCCCGGCGTGACGTGGCGCCTGCTCGGCTGTTCGTGACGGCGATGCCGTGGCCCAGGGCTTACTGAACGACTTGATGAAGGACGGACACCTGACGCGCAGGTGGGCGGTCGGTGGGAGCGGTGTCAGTCGACCGTGGAGTCGTTTCGAGAAGCACGTGGTGATGGGGATGGACAGGCTGAACCCTAGCCTTCCAAGAGCAGCTCCCAAAAAACGGTTGACCTTCAGTAAAACAATGATTCTTTGACAAGGACGATAAGGACCATTAATACACTGGTTGTTGGAAGCATAAGGCCTAGGGTGAATCTTTGGAGAAAAGAGTTCTCGTGTTTTTTTTGCTAGAAGATATAGGAGGATAGCGCGAAGGTGTGATCGGAACGAAACAAATGAGTGGTATTGAGTGAGGTCAGAAAGATCAACCAACAGATTGACAAGCAACTCAATGCGACTCAGGCCACTGAAGACAATCGAGAAGTCTTTGTTGGAACTTGAATGGATGGGTCCAAGCACAACAAACGCTTGCCATCTCCCGAAACCATAGAAACTGAATGGAGAACTGGCAGATTATCCCAACCAGCACATCCGGCCATCGGTTGACCAGCGGTTAGCACTGCTCCCAAGGACTCCCAAAACCGTTGCATCTGGTGAACACTCAGAGCTCCTGCAGCTCACCCGCCAGGGTACTGGAGATTCCGGTGGACGCACATCCGGCACATCGAGGACCGGGACACGAACGGCGAACGGGGCTGCGGACCCGGTTCAGTGGCAGGTACTGAAAGCAGGTAGACTCCAACCCAGTCTCAAGCAGAAACAGTTCTGGTTGTTCCGATATGGCCATTGGGACATCCTGAAAAGAATCGGAAGTGGCAGATGCTGGGAGGAAGCATCCAGAACCGTTTCTGGGACTGGGTGTCCAGGTTACCATCTTGCCCATTTTCCAAGGGACGAAAAGGAGGGTCCTGTGTGAAACTCAGAGGAAAAGGGTTCAGAAAACCGCCATGTTTGAGGGAGATTGCATTCTGGAGCTTGGACTTGGTGACTTCCAAATGAAGTTCAAGATCGAAAGCACAGTTCCAGTGCTAGCAGTTCAGTACACTCAGATGCTGCCAATGACCGATGTTGTTTTGTTTGCGTCATCCAATAATTGCACTACCAAGCGGACACGCGTATACCTAGTTCCAAGCAGTTGGAAGATTTGGATAGATAACATCCTATTATCGCTATTATAAGGAAGGATACATTTGTTCACAATGAGTGGTGCTGGGGTGATTGATCGCTTTTTCTTCATTGCCCACTGTAGATTGTAGGTGTAGCTGACAGCCTTTGTTCGTCAGGAAAACCGCTCACGCCCTGCCTCTTCTTCTCCGTCTACGATGAGCTTGTCTCCTCAGAAAGAATCGCGTCCAGGTGTCGCGTCCAGGATCGACGAATAGGGGCACCAAGTGTTCCGAAGACTGGGAAGTTGCACGACACATCACGAAGCCCAACAACGACTTGGATGCAAGTTGTTGGGCTTTCATGTGTTGGGCTTCATCTTGCCAACTAGACTGATCTTAGGATTTGGATGGATTTCAAGATTAGTCTAGTTTGGGAGCAGGTGACTCAGGTGACCAGTTTTGGTTTCAACAACATACTGCAGGGTGATTCGAACTACTCATCCAGCTTGGAGGAGCTATTTGTTCTCTGTTCTCTGAAAGCACGGAAACTACGTTGGACACCGCGCATTGAGATGGATTGGGTGGTCTCTCTTGAACTCCCCAGGTGCCATCGGGCCCCCCCAGGCCAGGTTTAATGGGGCATGTGCAGACAGAGCATCCCTCAATTCTTTTGGCCTCCTTTCCTCAAAAGCGAAGGCATATTTTGGAGAACCTGTAGACTTTCCCGTAACTATGCGCAGACAGGAGGAAGGAATGCGAAGATTCTTCATTGTTTTTGCAGCATCATCTCTCGTGGGCCCGTGGTGACTCCTGAGATTCCGTGAATTTGACGTCCATTCCCCAAACGAATTTGAGACTCACTCAATGATTGAACCGAACAGAAGCAGGAACATATTCTCCCATTTCGGTGAAATTGGGGCCAAAGAGGAGCTGACCTCATGAACAGAACAAACAGCTTCTGGTCTCTGAAGAAGGGCGCACAGTCGATCCTCGTCGATCCTCGCCGACCGGCACTGGTCTCCTCAGGCAGAAGATTTGGTGCATGGATCCACAAGCGCAGAGGACCGATTGCGTTTCGACGAAGATCAAGAAGGGGCCATCCACAGTCGACCCGTTCGTAGCTCTGAACATGGGGAGTCTGCTTGTACCATGTTGTACCTGCTTTTAGAGTCTGATAGGATATGAAAGAAGTCGGGTCCAGATATGGGCGGACAATGTCCCCAAACCTGGACCGGTCTGGGTGTCCTGGCTGAACCCCACACTACTGTCTGAGATGTCCAGGTTCACCCAGGTCCAGGTCTGAGAGATGGAACTATCATGAACTGATTCGACCTTCTCTAGGTCCAAGGCCATGGCCATCCATGGCCATGGTCATCCATGGCCTGTTTGGGCAAATCTGCAGATCTCTGCACATCTCTGCTCCAGTGATCCAGGTGACTGGACTCTCGATCTGAGATCGCCGAGCCCGGGCCGTCCCTGGCAGCCAAGCTGCCAACCAATTGGAGATCAGTCGGAGAAGAGGTCAGTCTTGACATGTGACTCAGGATGACTCAGGTGAGAAAAGGCCGGATGGTTGGACCCAGGTCTCCCAGGTGAAACACCCCGCCCGCGCGGGGAGAGCGGTGCAGCACCCGGACGGCTCCGATCCTCTCAGGTCTTACGATCACTACCAGCAGGTCTCGGTCTCCTCTGGTTGAAGTGTTCGGTTTCACTTCGCTGGGACTTCGCGACGGTCTACAGGTCAACTCATAAGGCACATCGTTGGCACTTTCAGCCTGAAGCGCGTTCGATCGTTCCAGCTTCTTCATAGCCTCGCAGTCTTCTTCATTTTTCCTTGATAGCAACGAGTCGGAGGGGCTCAGACCTTGGCCGAATCCGTTGCCTGTTTCCATCGCTTGTAACGACAGCGGCGAGCTGCACACCGTTCAGTTTGGCTTTCGGGCTGACCAGTGCCTTGGAAGAGACGGCATCACGCAGGTGTTCGCATCAGGAATTTTCGCTGGCTGACATGCTCCGTGGTCCGCCATATCGCTCTGTGGTCCGCCATTTCTCACAGGTGCAAGTCCAGAACCTGAAGAAAAAGAATCGAGGCCAGAAGCTGGGCCTCCAGTCCGACGCACATGTGCGGCTGGAACAGGAGTCAAATGATGTGCGGCTGGAACGCATTTACCCGAGGACGGGGGTGGCGGCAGTGGACTGCCTGGACCCCAGATCGTGTGTGCTGATTGTGGGCAACCAACCAAGCATCTGCGCACATCCAATCAGAGATATCATAGCGTCAACCGGGTGCCTTGATCTTGGCTTTTCTTGCGGCATGCAACGGGGTCGCAAGGGCCTTGAGGCCTTTGCGGTCCTTGAGGTGTTGTTCGCACTCAAGTTGCACGGCATCTTGAAGTACGTGAAAGCGGTGCCGCTCCTGATGCAGGAAGTGACCCTCATCCATTCCCTAGGGCGACGGAGGGCAACCAACGCAGCGTTTCTATTGTACGGGAGTGGGATCCAGAGGACCAATGCCAATCAAGTGTTTGAGAATCCAGCGCTTGAGGGGCTGGTTGCGGAACTGCTTGCGACAGGGCATGACTTTGTGACGAGCATCGCCTCCTGGCAGGCTGGTTGAGAGAGGACACGGCTCATGCAAATGTGGCCGCCGGGAATCTAACTTGACCACCCTGTGCACACTTCACACGCTTCACATGTCGTGCTGCTGCTGCTGCTGCTGCTGCCTGTGTTTGTGTGCTGCTGCTGGTGTTCTGCTGCCGTTTGTGTGCTGCTGCTTTGGGCGACAGCTTGCCTTCAGAGTGGCTGCAAAGAGGCAGACAGGCCATCAGAAGAAGTTGGCCACGCTGACTGCATTTTCCTGTGTGCAGAGAATCTGGCCTTGGCTCCCTCCCAAACCAAAGAGGTCCAATCTGGGTAAATCACAAAACCTAGGAATATTTTGTGTTTTTTCCTTGTTCCTGATTCCTTGAACATGATTAAACCTTTATAATTTTTTACATATATACATATACTCACACACTCCATGTATGGAATATATGCCTACATTCACCCCCCAAACCACCCCAATGTAGGCATATATGGCATACATGGAGCGTCTGGGATATATATATATATATATTATATAGGTGTTTTCTTGATTTGCCGCGTGGAAACCCATCTCTTGAAAACTCAGCCTTGCATTTTAGTATGTTTTTGATTTTGTTATGATTTTCCACGGGCGTTATACACGAACTACAGGCGTTTATTGGTGAGCCACGGGCATTTTACCAGGACGTGATTTTCCTGCGGATGTTTATGTGGTTCACAGACCCAAATAAAGGTACATATATATATATATACCCTATAACCTCTTCTTGGGCAGAAATTTCTGCCTATTGTGGGTAAAGGCGACTTTGCCCGTGCTTAGGCGTTCTTGTCCCCTGTAGGCGTTTTTGCCCCGTCTGGGCGTTCTTGTCCTTTTGGTGGCATTGCTCAAATAGATGAGGATCCACCCACCACTGATTCCAGGAATTTTCATAGCGAGGTACATTTGTTTGTCAGGAATTAACTTAATGTGTCTCTTGTGATCTCTTTTGTATGTTTTTAGTTTTTCTATGCTTTGATTCATTGCTTTAATATCTTTTTGCGTAGGTGTTCTTCCCGTCACTTAGGCGTTCTTACCCGTTACTTGGGCGTTCTTGCCCGTTACTTAGGCGTTCTTGCCCGTTCCCCCCCTCACTACAATCAGTAGTTGGGTGGACAACGGAATGGTAGCCTTTTGGGGGGGAGTCAGCGCCATAAATTTCAACAACTTTGGACTGGGGATTAGCGTCAAGTGGCAGGCGTTTGTCTTCTCAACTTTTGTCATTCAAATTCTGTGTTGTTATTTTTTTTTGCATGTAAGAATGCATGTGATTGTGCCTCGGCGTTTTTGACCCTCGAGGCTGCCGCTTAGGCGTTCTTTGCAAACACGGGCTGAATTTTCTGCCTAAATGGCGTTGGGCGGAAATTATTGCCTAACGAGGTTCTAGGTATGTATCCATGAGACATCAACAAACACACACACACACACATGTTTTCCGGTCCAATCATTTTCCCCGCAAATCCATGAACACGTCCGGCCCATTCGCCGTCTCGCATCTTTCGTGAGGACTGAGCCACCAGAGCAGGTCGAGCCTGCAGTGGACGATGCCACGCTCTTGCCCGAGGCGTGGCCTACTCCTGAACCAGTCCAGTCTGACCTGTCGGTCCTCCTGGTCCTGAAAACAGACACCTTGATTAGATCAAGTTCAGTAAAATGAGGTCCGTTCATGACCTGGTAGAAGTGTTAGGTATGTTTGAATGATGCTGGCTATTTGCACATAGCAAGAGGGATTCCTCTACATAGGTGCAGGATAGGTTTCCAACTAGCGCTATACTATTGGATGAACGGGGTGTGTTTTCCCGAGGTGGTTCTACTGGAACAGTACCCTGAGAGTCATAGACTATGGACACCTTAGAAGTCCGGTTCGACTATCTATATTGCCGAAGATTGCTGGACCCGGATCATTCAGTTAGACCAGAGTTTAAATGATCGGCTGGACTCCGCAGGGAAATTCTGGATAACTGACATTCCAGGCGGCGACGACATCCCGGTTTTGTTTAGGGTGATGGTTATCTTCCCTATGTGTAAATTCCCTGCCGAGAGGCTAATGGATCCTCAAACTGCTGCAGGTTTATTCGGTCCAAAACCCTAGTTTTGACAGTTTGGGTCCAGACTCTGATCCTTTTGGGTGGGGAAACTATGTGTTTTTCCATGTTTTTCTTGTTTCCTTAGCCCTAGCCTTCCAAGACCAGTTTAACACTGTTTTTTTTTTGTAGAATCCTTGGTAAAACCATATGGTTTATACGGTGGTTCGGTCTGCCCACACTGGTGGGTGACCGGATCCGGCTCGTGGGTCCAGCAAATCCGCAGGTTGGCTTCAGCTCGTTTCCATCGTCGGACCCGACCGACACACCCGTCCTCCCCTAGCGATTCAGTCATACCTTGTCAGGTACGGTGATGTGTTAGGTTCCAGGGTCCAAGCCCCCAATTCCCGGGTCCAAGCCCCTGTCTCCACTGAGACATGAGACGGTGCCGGCAGACCGAACCGGGTCCAGGAGAACGGGTCGGTTTGGTACGAGTCGACGGATCCCTAGACTCGGCCCTTCCTCGGGTCCTTGGTGAGGTCTCGAAGGGCATTTGGTCGTTTTATTGCCCGGCAGCTAGTATAGAACCAGGGGCCCGACCGTTTTGTCTATGGTTTGAAGTTGACTTGACCTGGAACCACTGGGACTATAGTACAGCACGGTACAGCAGGTCAAACCTGCTGTTTTGCACTACCCCCCCATTTGGGCGGCATCAACAGGTTTCTGCGTTTCTGTGGACGAACCCAAGCTTTGCAGCTGTTTCACCTTGTATCTTCAAAACATTGGACACCGAACCTCCAAGCACCTCCGAGCTCCGTTTCGGTGGTTGAACGAGAGGTGCCAGGGGGGTCTAGCATGGTCCACAGGCCCTACCGAACCTGAGGACAGGGGACAGGAGCCCAAACGGGCGGCGCATGTGAAACGACTGAGGCCGTTTCAGCTGAGGCCGAGGCAGGACGGGCGCAAGACGGGCAGCAGTGCATGATCGGCTGCACCATGCTGGGTGAGAGAACTGGGGGTCCACGCAAGCCCGGTCGCCTTCCGTTGGACGATATTTAACATGCTGATTTTAGTATTCGTCGTGTGAAACCTTTTTGTCGGGTTTGCTTGCAAACCTCGTGTTTCACTACTTCCATGCTCCAAACCCAGGTTTTCCATTACAACCCCGAGTTTCTCAAGAAACGTGTTCTTTTTTCCCTCACTATCTTCAAAAGCTTTGATCGATCTATTCTCGAAATATATGGCATCATGAATCAACCGCTGCCTCCCAGTTTCATGTTCAAGTGGTTTGGGACCGTGTGATTTGCCGTTGCCGGCGCCATAGCGGTGGTGACAGAGTGGCTGATTCTTCGGGAAGGAGTTCAGCCAGCGTGTCAGCCACTGAAGTGTCCGTTGTGCCAGTGAGCCAAAGCAGTTCAATCAGTGCCTTGCGAAGACCTTTGATTGGAGGCCCCTGTGCTCACCTGGTCAACTGGAACGGCATTGAACTGGCTTGTCGTAGATTGATCCCTACCTCTGCTGACATTGCAAATCCTGAATTTAGGTGCTATACAGTTTGGCACATTCCATCTTGGGGTGAGCGATTCGTGGGCATTCATTGGGCAATCGGTAGCACTGCATATAACGGGATCAGAGAGCTCAACGACGGTGCCTTTGCCGGCATACGTTGGTGTAGAGCAGATTCCCTGGAAGACGCAGGCATCAGATTTGTGGGCGAGGCTGGAAGGTTTGGACTCAACCCAGAAGACCTTACAGTCTACGTATGGAGCACATTGAGGGACATCCCATAGGCTTCGTCAAGCTAGCGCGTGGTGACTCTCCAGCATGGCGACAAGCTGTGATGCTGGGCACCAAGGGAAGCTGGCTGGAAGTGGTGATCAGAGCAAAACACAAGTCAGAAATGCCGGAAGGAATGGCCCAGTTCGAACTGAAAGGAAAAACCTTCTGTCTTCTGGGTTGCCCACAGAGCAAATTTGTGGCCTTCTGCAACGACTCAAAGCATCTCAAGCTAGAGGTGGAGATCAGCGAGTTGGTGAGCCTGGGAAAAGAAGCCCTGGCAAGCGGCGAAAGCGACCTAGCCTTCCTCTCAGCAGGAGAGAGTCCAAAGGAGCCCAAGAAGACCAGCAGAGCAGCAACACGAAAGACCCTGGAGGAAAGCGAGAACTCCTCGGACAGCAGCAGCGACCACAGTTCTTCTTCAGAAGATCCAAACATGGCGAGTGCTCTGGGCAATCTGCGGAAGAACTGGCTAGAGAAGGCTACGCCTGGCGGAAAAAGAAGAAGCAGATTAAAGGACAGCAGCCGCCGTCACACCCTGCTACAACTCAAAGACAAGCCGGGCAGCAGTCAAGATCAGGGTCAGGCGATGTTGAGGCAGCTGGGAAAGGAGGAAGATCCCATCAAAGCCTGGATAGCTATGCAGATCTACAAGGACATGCAGAAGACCAAGCATCAACGTCGAGACCGGCGTTGGAGGGACAGCAGCCAAGACAGCTCGAGCGAGAGCGACCTCAGCCAAGATGGAGAAGCAAAGCCTCGACGCTCTGGTGCTGGAAAAGCAGTAGAAAGCTTCGAAGCCTCAAAGCGGCGCATGAAGCGGAACCCGCTGAAAGTGGTAGGTCGCTATGTCAGAGACCTCGAGAAAGAGCTTGGGGCGGAGGGCAGGCCATTTCGCATCCACGAAGGCTCACGTCGAGTCCCGTGGGGAAAACAGAAGACATTGCAACGCATCCATTACATGCTCTCGGAGATCTTGGAATTGATGCTGGCCGAACGTTGGGATCGTGCAGCTCTGCAGACAGTCCTTTGCCTCAAAAGTGTTCACCAGGCAGCGCTGGATGGCGGAGACTGGCAGGTGGCATGGCTTCTGTGCCACCTACCCGACCCGGTGCAGAAGGTGCGGTTTGGCGGCACCGTCGACGAACTGGGCCAAGTGACATCTTACCTCAAAGGGATCGCGGATCTCGAGAAGAGTGCAGATCGTCTCCGTCAAGCGTCGTGGAACAGCAGTGCCACGGGCTGGGACCAGTCAGAAACTTCCAGCAAAAAGGACAAAAAGAAAGGGTTAGGAAAGGGAAAGAAGGACTCCAAAGAGACAGAGAATGCCTAAACAATCACACTAGGGACATGAGACATGACTTTGCGAAGCCAAAGTCTAATTCGATCCTTGATATCCTCGCTTCCAGCAGCGGGGCATTTGGTCGGTTTTTCAGAAAGATGCATGGAAAGTCATCTCATGACTTGGGGCATAGGACTTCCTCTTCACCGGGGAAAGCCGCAGGACTTTTTCCGTCCCGCCTGGTCGTGCCAGATTCAGTTGTGGCAGCCACGATTCATCAAATCGTACGGGGGGGCGAGGCCAAGATCCAAGCTGGAGATGGACTCAGATGCTTTGGTGTTTGTTTACCTTTCTAGACGGGGGATGTCCAACATCCGAGAGGGATCAAATTGGCTTAGCTAGGCAAGCATTCATGAATCCATGGACTGATCAACATGAATCACAAGCCGGCTGTATGCATGGTGAAATTTAAAAGTTCGTTAAGCTTAGATGCCCAGAGACTTTAAGCCGAGGAACCAAACAATTCAGTGAGATTATTCACAAAATTAGACCGCATGATTCTTGCTATGACCATCATTCCCCTTTCAACCTCGATGAACTCATGAACAACGCAACTTTCGTAAAACCTGATCGCATGTCATTACCTTCACAAGCAGGAATACTCAACCCAAAGGACTTCCTCAAAGGGACACACCGCAAGCTTTTCATGAACATGCATGGATGGGCGCCACACGATGAAGCACCCTGTAAGCCGACTAAAGCGGTGTTTAAAGTGCTGCCCGATGACAAGGACGCGGTGTTTCAAAAACTCCTTGCATCAGGTGTAGCATGTCTTTTGCCAGTGGACCGTGCTCTTCGCGATGCAGAAGGGAACGTAATCTCAGGTGGACTGTTCACAGTTCCACACAAGGCAGACAGCGACCGTGTGATTTTGGACCGTAGGCCTCAAAACGAGCTCGAAAGACGTTTTGTAATGGCAGAATTACCCCATGGAAGCCTTCTCACCCAACTGATTATTCCGAAGGGTTTTTTCGATTCGAGGGTCCGGTGATGACCTGTCAAACTTTTTCTACCTACTACAACACAATAAGGAATGGCTTGGTAGGAACTGTGTCGGAAAACCTTTTGATGGTAAGAATTTCAAGGAATGGGGTGGGGAAGCAGGCAAGAAGTATATGCTTGCGTTCAGGGTGATTCCCATGGGTGATCGTAATGCCGTAGACCTAGCCGAAGAGACACACCGCCAACTCCTAAAAGATTGCGGCGCTATGGATGAGTCGGAAACCCTGGCATACAAAAAAGTTGTTCCAGCGACCCATACACTAGAGGGGTTATACATAGATGATCACTTGATGATGCAAATCCTCCCCTGCCGAAAATTACGAAAACGGAAGCAAAAGTACGGAGATGAAGAGATCATAAGTAAGAGCAGGGAAAAATATGCATCGTTAGGACTTCCCGTGTCATCCAAAAAGCAATTCACAAAGTGCTCAAATTTCACGGCATGGGGCACCAACGTGGACAGCAAATCCGGAAGAGTAGGGGTAAGTTTAGACAAACTGAAAAGCCTTTCGGAGCTGATTCGCGAAATATGTCAGTTACCTGTCGTGAACCAGAAACTCATGCAAAAAGCTGTAGGATTGTTTGTTCACCCCCTTATGCACCGTCGGTTGTTGATGTCACTACTCCAAGAAGTGTATCAGTTCATAGGCAAAATGGATCCTAAAAAGATGTACAAAATGCCAAACGCAGTTAAGGAAGAGTTGCTGTGGTTATGCCTTTGCACACCCGTGATGCACGGCAATGCTAGGTGGCCTGTCAGCTCTCGCGTCGGTTGCAGTGACGCTTCGCTGCAAGGTGGAGGGAGAGCATCATGTCTTACCAGTACCGCCATTGCTCAAACGTTGTTCAGGTACAGCGAACATACTGGTGAACATGTCCACATGGATTGGTCAACAGGTGCTCTCATCCCACCATCACAAATGCGTGAAGCACCGGCAGAAGTTGAGAGCTTGATGAACGCACACTGCTGGACCACAAGCCAGATGTGCAAGTTTAGCCATCGTCAGCACGTCAACATCCTTGAAATGCGCATGGTAAAAGCTGAACTCAAAGAACTGGTAAAACATGGTGGTGACCCTCAACGTTGTGTGTTGTTGGTTGATTCGAGAGTGGTGGTAGGGGCCTTCGGAAGGGGGAGGTCGTCATCCAAGCAGCTGAATCGATTGCTTAGGTCCATGGTCGGTTGGTCCATCGCAGGTCAAGTATCATTACATTTGGTATGGGTAGGAACCAAGAGTAATCCAGCTGATCATCCATCCCGTGGCGTTCCAATACCTCCACCAGCAAAAAATGATCCAGTTTTGACGGCGCAACTTGGATTCATGAGTGAGCCTGAACGAGCAGCTTTGCAGGTACGCAGATCTAACCGTGAAATAAACCGAAGAGCCAAAATTGCGAGGCTAGATCCGTCCGAAAAGGCCATATGTGAATCCAAAGTGCCGGGTGCAGAAGCAGGAACGCGAAAGCATCCTGCGTTGAAGAGCTGGACATTCCGTGAGATCTTTGCGGGGAAAGGTGAGCTGACGCGGACGTTCAAGCGCCGCAATTTGTTACCTGTGGACGAGCCCCTTGAGTTGATCCAGCGAGGTAAGCCGTGTGAAGAACATGACATTCTTAACCCTAAAACGTATGCACAGCTTTGTCAAGATGCCAAAAAACCAGAACAAATTTGGCATTTTGGGATGCCTTGCGGAAGCTTTTCGATTCTACAGGGTTTGAATCAAGGGACACGTAGTAAAGACAAACCAGAAGGTGATGGGGGTCTTGAACGCGAGAGAAAAGGTAACTTGATCTTGTTGCGAACATGCCATCTCTGTCGGTTACTACATGAACACGGTTCTTTCTTCACAATCGAAAACCCCAAAAGCTCATACGCTTGGTGTATGCCGAGACTGGTTGAACTGCTCTCCGAATGTAAAGGTACTAAGGTAAACTTGGACCAGTGTGAATATGGGTTGCGCATTCCAGATGACAACGGCAAGCATCTGCCAGCCCGAAAGTCAACCAGCTTTGCAGGGACCGTACCTGATTTGATGTCTCTCCACAAGACATGCTGCCAGAAGCACAAGCATGTTCAAGTGATTGGTAGCGTAAAGACAAAAGGAGGATGGCAGAGACGGTCAGTTCTTGCAGGCGCCTATCCCCAAGCGTTGTGTGAGCGCTACTACCGCATGTGCTTGAAGCTGCTTGACACGTAAAGCATACACTCCATTCAAATCAACCTAGTTTTTTAGCAGTCATAGCCAATCCATTAAAATATGCAGGAAGTTTTTTGTACGCACTCGTAGCGATGCCATGGAGGGTTCGAAGTTGCGGCTACGCAAATATAGCCAAGCCTATAAAGGTAGGCTCGTGGCTGGAGGAAAGCATCTGAGAAAGTTTTTGCAGTCGGAAGACAGCTCCTTTGATCACTTGCTACGTCGAAAACCGGAACAGATCGATCGAGTGTTAGAAACTTTTGTCGGGAAGTGCCACCAAGAAAACCGGAAAGGTAGCAATCTGAGACTGGTCAAACATGCACTGCTCTTTGTTCAGATCAATCGTCCTGACTTGAGACATCGCTTGAGAAGCAGTTGGGACACGGTCAAAGCCTGGGAGGAGTGTGTTCCTTCCGGAATGCGAGCGCCTTTGCCTTTGCCCCTGCTGATAGCTTTTTCGTGTATGTCACGGATGAAATCTGTTGAAGTAGGTCTGGACACAGCTAGTGGTCAGAAATGGCTGAAGTTCGGCGCCCTGCTAGGGTTGGGTTTCTTTGGACTGTTGCGTCCCGGTGAACTGCTTTCGTTGCAGAGAAGACACTTGGATTTGCCCAACAGTTTGATTTTTGCCCTCCCGTCGATCACAGTCAGCATCACAAAGCCAAAAAATTTTCGGCAGCTCGGGACATGCCAGTTTGCTTCAGTGTCACACCCAGACATTTGTAACTGGATCGTATGGTGCTGTAAGGACTTAAAAGCAGATCAACTCCTTTGGCCTCACTCCCATGCTGAGTTTAGGAGACTGTTTAAGATAGTTTCCGAAGGATTCGGCTGCGGTTCATGTAAGTTTACTCCTGCTTCACTCCGGGCTGGGGGAGCCACTTATTACTACGATGAGCACATGGATGTGGGGCGCCTGAGATTGATGGGGAGATGGTCCAATGCTCAGTCCCTGGAACATTACGTTCAGGTGGGTAAGTCGCAGCAACTGCTCCAGCGCCTCACGAAAAAGTCGGTCAAGAAGATCACAACCATGTTAAGACGAGGGTCATTTTTCTTGCAGCTTCCTAAGGTTTTGTACACCGAACTCAATCACAGTGTCTACCTAGATAGCTCACCCTTTGACTGCCATGGCCAAATCCTCAGTGACGCCTGCCGAAGATGGGCCCGGATGGGTCAAAAAGATGAGAAGGGTTGTCATTAGCGGTGGACCACTACGGGGTGCTCGATATGGGGACATCCCAGAGTCCGAAGTTGCCCGATGGTCCAAGAGCTATAAAGGAGATGCTCGTTTTGGGCAGTATTGCAAGCAATTCATGGCTTCAAAATTGATCGAAGGAGTGCAGGCGCCTGCAGGTGAAAGGCTTTCCACTGACGCCTCAGAACAGCACACCACTTTTGACAAGTGGAAGCAGTGTCGAGCCTTTTTTAGCAAATACATGAACAAGTGGCCAAGAAGTAGGGTTTTTCTTGCATGCTTGGTGTGCTTGTTCATTCTCTCCCGTCCGAGGTTCACGATTTTATGCGGCAGATTGTCCATGCTGATGGTAAAAACAGTGTTTCGACAGAGCCTTGCCTTGTTGACTGCTGTGCTGGACGCTATCCTTGAAGAAACCATTCACCAAGTGGACTCAGTATTGCTGCCAATGCAAATCGGAACAGAGTTCAGCCCAACTGCTGCAGGGCACGCTGACAAATCACCCGGCACATACCAACTGGCTACACATTTGGTTTGTGTGGTTGTAGGCGCCATCTATGGACGGCGGGGAATGCCTCTACTAGCCCGCAATCCTTGATTAGAGCTACGGCATAGATTGGTCAGGATGGATTGGAGGGGCAGCTTGTCAACACAACCTGCCTTAAGCATTCGATCCATTGCT
>CAXAMN010023472.1:262403-310387 GCA_963970005.1 Durusdinium trenchii
CAAAAAGGCGCGAAGCTTGCTGGGATCAGGAGAGCAAGGTGAATCATATATATAATTGGAAAAAACAGAACGGGTGCTCCTGAGAGATGTTTCTCTTGCAGAACATGTGCAAAAGACACAATGTTTTACAGTGGTTTTTGGCTGCTAACACCTAGGTTTTGGAGCAATTGTTTGTTTCAATGCTTTGTTGTTAATGCAAAACATGAACAAAAACACTGTGCTTTACAGTGGTTTACGGCTGAAACTTCAAAAATGACCTAAAGTTTTGAGCTATATCAAACACTACAAAAAACTACAACAAACAAAAACCTTAAAAGAGAACATAAAAACAAACAACAATGTTTGAGACAAAATGACGGTTTGGGATTTGGAAACTGTATGATAATGTATTTTTGTTTTGCCTTCATTTTTTCTCGAACATTGTTGTGTTTTTTGGGGGTATTTTGTTTTTTGTATTCCTTCTAAACCTTTGCAGGCCTGGTCTGAACAATTGAAGCAATACAATAGCTCAAAACTTAGGTTTTTTGTGGGCGCAGTCTCAAAAGGCTTCAATTAAAGAATCAATCATAACATGTAAAATCTATTGGAACAATAGAAAGGTCCTTTGGGATCAAGGTGACGTTGCTGATGGGGAGAGTGTTGAAGCCGAAGTCTGCGTATCTGATATTGTCAATCCTTTCAAGATTCAACGCCACAGAGCTTTGACCGATATTGAGAACAAATGAATACAACTTACCAGGCAGTTATTGATATTGAACAAAGACGAGTCAAACGAATAATGCGTATCATTAATTTTTCACATTGCACATAGAAATTTGGCAGAGGAAGATAGGACAATATGCGTTTCACCAAAATTTCAGAGCAGTTTTTTTTTTAAATTGCTCGTGTTGTTGATAGATTTTGAGCTTGGGTGTGCTCTCTGGAGCACACCCGCTCTCAAAAGAAACAGGGTCAAATTTTTCTAGAAGACCAAGCCCGTGATGGACACATGATTTGCCCGTGACAACCCAAGCATTCCAATCGAAACCCTAGGCTTGAGCCCGGAAAGCATGGGTTCTGGGGACACCCCACTTTTGGTCAAATCCGTGACGAAACCGTGCTGGACCCGTGATTTACCCGCGACAACCCGTGAAAAAAAGAGAACACAGGTTGAACCCACTGACATTTGTAGCGTTTGACCAGTGTGGATTCCACTGGTCCAGCCTCTTACCGGGTGCAGAGAACTGAAACCCCGGGTTTGGGGGGGGGCAAACCCTGGTATTGACATCTCGGCTCTGGTTGATGAAGGTAGTAAAGCAATTTATAGTTATACAATGGTTGTTCGGTAAAGACTAAAACAATAGTGGTTGGAATCCCAGGGCAAGCATTCCAGTTTCGAGTTTTGAATGTTGGCGCTTCACAGTCCCGTCGAATCTTCGTCAGCAATTAATCATGGTCCCGTCGAACCTGTTACAGATCCATGAATACTCAAAGTCTCATCCTAGCCTTGCAAGACCATTGACAGAAAGGTTGACCTGAGTATTGGTACGGCGATGAGCAGATTAAACAAGATCGGTTGGCTTGGCAATATGATGCAGGCTGCTTACTTGGACGGCCGTTGAGATAGGCACTATCAGACAGCACTGAGTGTTGCACGCTTGAAATGTATTTTGTTTGACTTGGGTTCAATGGGTTCAAGTCCAATTTCTCATTGATGCAGTGGTTGTTCAGTTTTCCACTTCCTGTTCTTCGGTTTTGGTGGGCAACTGGAAGCCTAGGGCCCAGGGCTCCAGCTTTCTTCACATCTTCTTTTGACGGAGTCGCATGAACCCATCTGGTGGTCCACCATCAGCGTGTGCACCGAACCCGCATCGGCGCCACCTGTCCGCCTGTCCGCGGCCTGCTGCGGTGGGCCTGAACAAGAGGTGCCCAACAGTGAAGTCTTGCTGCCACCATGGAGCCCCTTGATGGACAAGGCCGCCCATGTGGCGTTCGTTCGGAAATGAAGGGACTCTGGAGGTCTTTTTTGGAAATGTGTTTCAAGGGAAGTTTGTTTGTTTTTTTCCTGCCATGAATCAATAACATGGATTCCTGAGTGGACAATGACCAAGGCTTCTCTACTCCTAGAATCTAAAAACACATGGGGCCCCTCCGTTGATGTTTGGGGCCCTCCAGTTTGCCAAGGTCGAACCGTCCACCGGGGCTTGGAACCCCTCAAAACCCTATCCAGCACCATCCATTTCAGGTGGATTAGGTAGACCTACCCAGGTCCTTGGGCGCTGAAGACTGTGTTGCTTCAGATCTGGATCCTTCCCGTCGACAGCTTCCAATTGAACCTGGAGACCGAATCAACCAGAAACAGTTCGGGATGTTTCCCCAGCCACTTCCCAAAAAGGATCTCCATTGGAACAAAAGGGAAGAACGATTTGTTTCTGCTTGAGACTCGGGTTTCCAACTCAACAGACCTTTGCTTGCACCACATGCGGATATCCGCTTCCGCAGTTTCCTCCCCCATAACCACAACAATCCATGGGACCTAGACGATTGACTTACTCGTTCGGTTTGGTTTGCTCACATCTTTCAAGGATGTTCAAGGGATGTTTGGTCAATCACCGGTGGTTTGGATGTTTTGAGGGTTTTCATGGGGCCGGTCATGTTTGTTCGTTTGGTGGATGGGGTATACCAAGCCACACATGTCACACCTGTCAGACATCCAATCAGCCTGATCTGGGCAGCGTCTCGAGAGGCATCTTTGGCTTCCAAACACCTCGTGGACCTCAATGGCTTCGCCGGGATCCGCGTGTGTGTAGCGCGTCAGTTTACGCGTCAACGCGAAACGGAGAGAAGAACGAGACAAGGAGAGAACATAAGCCGTAACATGCTGAATCAATTCCCCTTCTTGAAAGAGTTTGGCTGACCTGGTTTTGGAGTCCAACATCCTCAATGAAGTGAAACAATGGTTGCTTGGTAAAAGACCATGAAAAAGCGGCCAGGAATTTTAGGGAATAGGTAGATATCCCAAGCACCTCATCGGACCAGAGAGGCGCTGTTTGGGAGTCCTGGCCTCAAGTCTAAGATGTCATTATGCATCCTCATCTTCTTTGCACATCTTCAATCAATCTTGAGCTCTTTGTTTGTGAGGGACAACCCCCACCATGCCTTCCACGCGAATCTAGCGCAACGATCACACTCACCTCGAAAGAACAGCCGCCACAAGAAGAATCAACATCACTCTATATATTGCCCTAGCTGTTCTAGCCTTGAAAGACCATTAAAAGCATGGTTGACCTGTTTTCGTAGTCTAAAATCGGCTTAGTAAACAAACAATTCTTGTGCAGGAGCCACAAAAAACAAATGGTTGTTGGAATTTCCAGGGTCCATAATCTTCTTACTCCACTTCATCTCTTCTCAAACATCGAAGCTGATGGGCTCCACATGGAGAAAAGGAACGGTATGTTGTTTCATGTTGTTTCCCACACGACTCTTAAGGTGTCCCTGTCAAATTCGTCGCAACCAGCTTCTTCCGTTCGTGACCTTGTCCTTTGGAGTGATTGCGACCGAACTTCCAGGCCGGTTGAACCGTGACCTCAGTTCCCAGCGCATCAAGTGTCATGTGGAAGAACCAGTAACATATGTTATCATACCCAGACCCAGACACTCCATGTATGCCATAATATTGACCCCCCAAACCACCCCAATGTAGGCAAATATGGCATACATGGAGTGTTTGGGATAGATGGATCAAAACAACGACTCACTCGTCGAACCAAAACATTCACGGTCGACTGTTACCTGTGAGTGGAGGCTCCGCCCAAAAGAGGGCCGAGTCTCGTCTCATTGATGGAGCGAAGCAGCGGGTCGACAAATGAGGTCACGAAGCACATGCACGCCTCTGCGCCGAATGCGACCTTCAACGCCTTGATCAGGCGCGGTGCTGGGCAGGGCTGCGGTGCTTGGCCGTGTGTGAAAGCCGTGTGCAAACGGGCAGCATCGAGCAGGGACCCAGACCATGGGGTAAAGTATGGGACCTGGGGGATCTTTCCTGAGAATGTTTTTTCAACCCCAGTTCCACCATGCGAGGTCAAGAGGAACCTGGACTCTATTGGAAGTGTTTTCGGAACCTTGTGTCGACCACGTGCTCAAGTCGGCTTTTCGTGACAGGCTTTATAAAATGCAGATTTCGTGGCAGGTGCAGCACTTTGGATATGGGGGTGATCTTGGACGCGCGTGTTTTCCATCCACAGGGGAACTTCAGTTTTTTGAAGCGCTCATGAGGTGCTCAAACAGACTTTCAGAGGAGAGCCAACTGCGACTGCAGTCTCCGACGATGTGCGCGATGTGGATGTGGAGTTGTCGCCGTACAGGAAGCTAGTAGAGACACTGCCAGCAAACCACAGTCGAGATGGTTTGGAAGTTCAGTCAGCCGATTTGACATTGATTTTGCTGAGAAGTTTGCCCCAAACATCAGCGAGCACTCAATTGGACCTTTCACTGCTTTGTGTTCCATGGATGGCTTCAGCCGCAAGGAAAAACAATATGTGCCCATTGCCTATGTATGCCACCGTGGTGAAAATCACCTTGGCTGGCTGATGATCGCCAAGCACCTCGCGTCATCCAGCACCTCACCCAGCAGATGGCAGGAGAGATCATCCAGGTGTGGTCGACTCAAGCCAGTGTCTTCCGCACACGCAGGGGGATTGAAAGAGCCCTTCCAGCACCAGAAGCACCTGACTTTGACCTGCCATTGCATGAGGCTCCATCAAAAAAACTCGCCATACCGCATAAAGTCATCGATCACAGAGTCTTGGTGTGCCATGGCTTGGTGAACTACTTGGGAGACGCAAGGCACATCGAGGCGTGGTATCTGCCCGATATGGTGGAAACCCGCAACCCGCCTATTCTCCTGCCATTTCTCTCCTTCTCGAATTCAGACTTGGTTCTGAGGAACCGCCTCATCGAGTCGATCCAGCGTCCGGGGTGCATTTCTCTCCGTCCATTGCTTGCTTTTGCGCCATCTATCAAAGAGATGTTCGCGGCAAGAGTGTTCGTCGGTGCACCTGAATCCATCTTGCGCTTGAAGGCGATCATCTGGACGCTGGTCAACGAATATGATGCAGTAGTCCACCGACGCGGAGTCGCACAACAGCCAGTGCCCACTGTGAACATCCATTCTGTGGAGGTGATCCCTGGAGTGGAACATGAGACTTCACTTCACCAACGTCACCAGCATGGGCACAAAGACAGCTCGTGGATCCGCTCTATGCTTTCAATTGTGCTGCACAGGAACTTTTGCCAGTGTGCATCCAATTCTTCGAGAAGCTGGCCGACGCAGTGATCCCAGATCCGCCTCGCACTCGTGAGATGATCATGCAAGGCATGGGGCACAGGCTCATTTTCATGAATGAGGTGTCAAAGGGAGGGCAGGCAGATCTCAGTGAGGAAATCTTCGTCTGCTGGGGGGGGCGACCCAGAGGGAGCTTGGCAGGAAGAGGATGATCAGCTGCCAGTGAGCGCCGAATTTTCGTGACAGGTCAAGTGAATCGTGACTTTTGTACATGTGAGGTTCGTTTTCAGAAATCGTGGCAGGTGCAGTCCTTTTGGGACCTTGAAGTGCAGATTTCGGGGCAGGTGTTGTACTTTGTGGACCTTGAAGTGCAGATTTCGTGCCAGGTGCAGTGCTTGGTGGACCTTGAACTTCGTGCCAGGCACAGCACTTTGTGAGCCTCGAGTTGCAGGTTTCGTGACAGGCGCCGCACTTTGTGAACCTCAAGGCGCGGATTTCATGGCAGGCGCAGCACCCTGTGAGCCTCGAAGTGCACGCTCACTAGCTCGCTCGCTCGCTCCCTCCCTATGCTCCCTCACTCACTCACTCACTCACTCACTGGGTTTGCTGGATATCATATGTGGTGATCTATGCCAGGATGACCTGGCCCACGCAGAACTTCCCAAAGAAGTCCAACGACGCTGCACAAGACAGCAGCTAGTGGATTTTGAGGCTCTTCGCGTGGTCCTACTACAAGGAGTTGAGCAAGAAGATCAGGCTTTTCAAACTGTTTGCTTCTTCCGGTCCATGGTCGACGTCCTAAGTGATGTTGACCCATTGTGGTCCCAGACTGTCTCACTTCCTGACCTTCAGTTAGCACTGACGAATCTTGGTCAGATCAGGAAACTTTCTGATCCTATCAAGGTCTTCAAAAGCATCACGGCTTGGCCCATGGCTAAGTTCCTCGGGAATGAACTTCCTGCAGAGCCGGGATGTCTTGTTGGAGACGTTAGTGGCTGGCTTTCTGGCGCCAACCCTCTCGGGGTACCAGGACGGTGGCTACATGGTCTTCAAGCCGTTCAACGACGTGTTGGGGGTGGTCGTGAATTGCCAATGCCTTGAGAAGGGCAGCAAACTCACCGAGGAGACGTCGTACAAAAGCCTGTGGGTCGTGCCCAGCAACCCGAACCACATCCTGAATCCGAAGACCAAGCACTTCACTTCAAAAAAAACGCTGGTGATGCGGAGAAAACCGAAGCAGATTCTTAAGAATCATGTTGTTCAGAGACAGAATCGGAAGTCGGTGAATTTTTTTTTTGGAGTTTACTCCAGGGTGTTAAACGCAGTCTTCCTCCTGTCCTGACAGTTTCATCGCAGACTCCATCGCCAAGCCTAAATAATGATTGACTCAGGAAATCCCTGAATTGTCTGCTAATCTGGTCGAGGAGTACGAAGCTGCTGCCTTTGATGATCTGTTTCGTCCGAAAACTCTCTTCATGGAGTTCGTGAAACACGCAAAGTTTCTGAATCTTTCGAAACCCTGGCTGGAATGCCAGCACCTCCCATACTCGCAGCCAAAGTGGTAAGACTGCAACTATTCGTCAACTCCTTATGGAGCACCTTCGAAGTAAGCTACTCTCGTGATTTGACTGTCATGACAGAAATCAGTCCTGGAGTGGTAATCCACACCACCTGCTACCTTGGAGAGTTAGTTAAGACAACGACAATAAACCTGGCAGATATATACTGCATATATATATATATATTATATGTTATATTGTATTATGTTATATATATTATATTGAAGTAATTTATTCTCTTTCAGAAGCTCACGCCGAACAGTGGGCCGGCATGGGGGCCCAGGACGAGGTGGTAGAGGCAGTCAGCTGAGAGTGGCTGGTGGAGCTCGAGTGTGGCGTGTGATGCTGTGGCTGTGGCAGTGCAGCGGTGGTTGCTGCTGTGAGGGCGTACTGTGAGTGTTGTGGCTGTTTCAGAGTGAGAAGGAGTTGAACATATCTGGACAATATTTGATGTGATTTTAGTCTAGTGGGTTGGGTGCTAGAAACTTGGTCACGCCCCAACACCCTTCCTTGATGGAGGCTTGGCATGGGGATTGTTTTGGTTTCTTTGGTGTTGGTGGCACCTTGTACGCTTGATTTCATGGAGGCTAGGCTTGAGTGGGTTTGTGTGAGAAGGGGAGGAGAATGGTGCAATTTGACATGAGAGGTTTACCAATTGGATAGGTGAGTGAGAAGGACTTGAAAACATCTGAAAATACTTGGTGTGATGTGATTTCAGTGGTGGTTTTGGTGCTAGAAACTTGGTTGCACCCTTGCCACCCAAGATCGCCCCAAGATCGGATGATCCAAAAGGTTGACATGTTGCATAGTTGGAAGATCCAGGAACAGAAATTTAGTCCTCTAGATTTATCTTGCCGCGTTTGATATTGATCCGATTTTTCCTGGCATATTAGACCACTAAAGGAATGGTTGACCTGGTGGTATAGTGTAAACATACTTCGCAAAGCAGCTGGTTCTTTGGGATTCAGACCAGAAAAAACAGTTGATTCTTCGATTCTCCTGGTGCATCCAACCGTCTTCCATCTCTCCTGGTTCATCGACGCGCTGACAGGGCGGATCTCCGACAGACGCCCGGGGAACTGGAAGGGAAACCCTTTCAGTCGCTCGGCAGAGCCCAGGGCCTGGTGGGGTCGGTGCAGGGTGCCAAGGCGGTCTGGTTTGGTGTGGACAGGACTTGCTATCTTAGTTCATAAGAAAATGGTCTGGACATGATATAGCCTAGGGCTCCTGGCATACCTCCTCAGAGGGTATGACTGGACCCTCCTGGCACCCACCCCCAGTCCCACCTTCTCAGAAGGTACGACTGGAGCCCTAGGAATCGCTTGAGCCCGACGTTCAGTGTTTGGAACTGAAACCCTTGGCCGCCGGGTTGGCTGCCGGATGATTCAATGCCGGGTCAGCCGGCCATGGTCGTTGCTCAGCCATGGGTGCCTTCGGCTTGGTGACTGAAAAGCTGCAACAGCCGAGCATTTGCATCCGCACGGGGTAACTACTGTCCCTGGCGATCCAGTCATCCCTTCTCAGGTTCGGTACGACTGGACCCTCCAAGGCCACCTACATCACAGTGTCGTTTTCCATCACCGTACCTGAGAAGCTCACGCATCGTTCGGGTGTCCTTGCTCACCGGACGTTCACCAGACATCCGTCGTTGGGACTCGTCCCGTCGAGTCCCCAGAGCGGAAGGTCTTTTCTCGGATGGTCCGATGAGAGCCCCAAATCCTACGAGCTCCGATGGATTGGGGTTAGAATTAAGAGTTCAGAAGCCTGCAGGTGAAGAGTATGAGCCTGCAGAGGTTATGAACTCATAAGGTTAGAGACTGTAGTTGCTCATGTTCGCTTCGTGACCTTCCCCCTTCAGTGAATGGAGCAGCATGGAGCAGCAGCTTGGCGCCGCCTCTCGCCCGCAGATCCGGCAGGTTCACCTCCCCCGTTCTGCCGCTCTGCCCGGGCGAGGTCCTACATCTTTTTGGCCAGTTCCATGGAAGCCCCCTCGCCGCCCTTCGTGGTGCGCAAGCTTCGGATCCTGCGCGTGCGGACACTCGGGGTGACGGACGTTGAGGGCGAAGACGGCCTTTTGGAAACATATTACCAACCCGGTTGGCCGCTGGCGGGAATATGTTGAAACATCTTCCATGATCTTCCATGACTTAAGTCAAGTCGCCAAAAGGGTGCGGACCTCATTCTTTCTTTCAGGTGTTGTTTCACCAGGGTCGGGTCAAGCGAGCGGCCTTGATGGGATGTTTCCGAAATCTGGTCAACAGGGAGTGCCACTTTCGTGGTGGGTCAGGTTTGGTATAGGGAATCCACTTTTTGTTGGACTTCGGTTTTGGGGTCGGGGACTTGGCAATTTTTTTGCAAGTGGTTTGACCTCCCAGAGACTCCGAAGGTGATGAGTGATGATGCTTCTTAGCAAATCTACACCCGAATGGATTCAAGTCGCTCAGAATTGATTTTAGGGCTCCAACTACCTCCAGAGAAGGTGGTTAGGGTGTGTTTGGCGGGTCTGACCACCTGAGGATCAGGTTGGAGCCCTGATTGATTTTAGACTACAACACCATTAGGTCAAGCTTTGTTTGATGGGTTCCCAAGTCGGTGCGACGAACACAATGAAGGTTTTGTGCCTTCCAAACCTGCCACCCAAAGAATCCGGGCCCTTCTCCAATGTGAAGAGTTTGGTTCAGGTCCGGGACAATGCTGCGAAGAGGGAGAAGGTCCAACCCCTGCCATGGAGATGTTCACCAATGACGGAACAGCTGGTGAACGGCGGTGTCACCGGAACAGAGTCGCCCCAGTTTTTAAAAGGTGGTTGCACGTGGTTGCACGACCAGATGCGGTATAGAGGAACATCATGTTCCAACTCCTTTGGTTGGCACTTGGCATGCTTTGTATCGAAGCAAGGGCGACCGTTGGGTCAACCTTCATCTTTGTATAATATACCGCCCCCTGACGCTGTCCATCCAATAACCACCTGGTGCTGGTGTAGAACAGGCTTATAAATACCGTCACCTTCCAACAGGTCTCCTGTGGAGGCTTTTGCAGACCAAAAAGTTGCAGGTGGTGACCTGTTGGAGGGTCCTGGTATATGGTTCCTTTATGTTCCTTTGTAGAGGACATGTGTTTTTGTTGAAGGTGCAATTGCCATCCTAGTCCTGGCCCTAGCGGTTCCAGTGGGTGTCCTGTCTGGAGACCTACAAGTATAGTGTAGAGTTGTCCAGCCAGGGGACCCCGAAAAGAACCAGCTGGCCCGGCCGGCGTCCAACCACCATGGATTTAATAGGCTTTACCGAACAACCATTGTTTCACTAAGGACTTTACACTACAAAACCAGCTCGTTCCCATGATATTCGTGCGTCTTCACGGAAGTCAGCCGGGGATGTCGTTGACGGGTGGATGTCGTTCGGCCGTGCCTGGAGCGCCGCTTCGCATCGCAGCCGTTTCTCCTCAAAGTCTTGGAGCTTTCGGCGCGCGCCCCGGCGAGGCCGGGAAATGGAGGGAAAGGATGGGACAGCTCAACAGGTTTCGTTCACCCAAAGGAAGCTCAACGGTGCAACTAGAGTCGAGGTCTTTGAATGAAAGCTTTCACTTCCGGTTGGTGGTATCGAACACGTCCATTTTTGTCTGAATTCAACCTTTATTTGTAGATCTCGCTGATGCATATAGACGCGTATAGTGAGTTGACACCACCAACCAGACTGGTGATGAGCCCTGTGGGGGGAAAGATGTTCAGGAGATGCTCAGAAAATCTGAGACACATTCCCTGAAACCATCACGGTTCCGTGGATGGCATGGCCCCTTGGGGAACGATCAATTTCCAGAAGAACGGGGTGCTCCAACCACTTCATATTTCATTGTTCGTGGAACGGTACGAAGCCGTAATCATCAACCATTAGCAGCAGCCTCGTCACGAGTCTTCATCATCGTCATCGTCGTCCTCATCACCATTCGTTGTTGCGTGGGAGAAGGGTGAAGACAGGGTCTGTTTCGCGGAAAGATCATTTTCCTCACTCTAGTTTTTTTGGGGGCTCATCTTGTGAAATGTCAGAATCAGGTAGAACCTGACTCAGCCAGTTCCTGATATCTATATATATATTGTACTATACTAGGATCTTCCAACAGTGCAACATATCTTCCTTTTCGTCAATAAAACCAACCAAAGGGCATGAATTCTGCACAGTTGGAAGATCCAGGTATAGCAATGTTTATTCTTTGAAAACATGATTGCACCAAACCAAATATATAGTCTGTTTTAGCCCCTTCACTTTTCGCTGGATTATTCTTTGAACACATGAGCCAACGCGTTTCTAGCTATGCCCCTTCGGTGTTCAGAAGGACTCCGAGGACGATCCCCTTTGACTGGAAGAGAACCGTCCTCAGAGTTCAGGGGACCCAGCGGCGGTGTTGAGAGTTGTGACCCAGCCTTTTGGACATGGGGTTAACATGTCTTTTGTTTTAACGTGCCCAACTGGACATGGTGTAAGCATTTTTTTGCAAGTGCAAACTGGACCTGGGGTAAGCAGTCGTTGTTGTAAAGTGCAAACTCAACATGGGTTTTGCATGTTTTTTTCTTCTGCAAGAACAAACTGGACGACATGAGTCATGAGGTTAACATGCTTGTTGCAAGCGCAAGCTGGTGGGGTTGTCATGTCTATTTGAACGTGCCAACTGGACATGGGGTAAACATGTGTTTGTTCCCTGTCCTCGTACCCCTGTGGTACTTGATTCGAGTGGGGGAAGTGTTGGCACCCAGCTTTGAGTGGCTCCCAGCGAGGGCGGTGGTTGGCAGAGTGCAACCCTCTTCAAGGGTGAGGCTTCTTGAGTGAGTGGGTCATGATTTCATGATGTTTCTGGAACTTCATGTAGGATTGATTGACTCACAATACATTCATCATCCTGCATGAATGTCTCTTCTCATCCTCTCCTCCTTGGCACTGAGCTCCTGCAACTGGACTGTCTCCGGGTTCACACCGAACTGAGCCTTGCCGTGCCGACAGGATTAGCTTTGCGGGGCGCCGAGGTGAAGTCTTAAGCATCGCGGCAGCGGCATGGGTCATCGGTTGAATGGAAGGGACAGCATTTTGATCAAATGTAATGTATAGCGCGACTTGCGGTCCCTGTCCGTCACGGCCTTTCATAGGCAGTGAATAAATGTAATGTATAAGATCTACAATGATCGCATTGTTCCCCAAACACTACGGGATATAAGCCCGGGTGTTCAATGCTGCTCATTGCCACGTACCGCTGTACTAGAAGTCGCCGCTATTTTCAGGCCTCGTGAGATCTTCAAAGTGTATTTCGACTGACCAGGTTTGCTCAAAGTTTTTGGCTTTTTCTGGGGGAGTTCCGAAATGCGATTTCAGTGCTAGCAACATGCGTTTTTTGTGTTTTGAACTATCCAGTTTGTTGACTTTGACAAGGGAACACGTTGATCATGCATCGGGTGTAGGGGAGGCCTGTCTTGTTTTCCAGGAACTGCAGCAGATCATCCCAAGTCAATAGTTTTTTTGGTCTCCAAATCTCTTCGAGAAAAAGAAAAAAACACAGTTTCTGATCAAAGCTCAGGAATACACATCCTGGTCCTTCGCTGGACACCCTCACGTATTGATGATGCAATGGGGTCTAAATGTTCGTCTCGTGAGCATCATGTCTAGGGGTGGACTCATATTCATGTCCAGCTTCCTGAGGAGGGATCCAACCCCATCCTGTGTAGTGGACGAGCCAAAAAGGGGCATACACAGCAAGTACATCCAACACTTCTATGTGGATGTGCAGCTCGAATAGGGAGAACCGTCAGGATCCCCTGGGTTCGGGTCGGAAAATCGACCAGTCTACCCGACCCATTGGGCGGCCTCGGCCTTGGGGTTCTCCCGCCATGTAAAAACAACACCCAGGCATCGATGATGAAAGCCTCCGGACTTCTTAGCCGAACGCCTTGGTGGTTGTGGCACATCTCCCGTGCATGGCACACCAACGCTATGCTTTCGCCGGACCCGAGGTCGTGGCAAGGAGTGCATCCCCTGCAAAGCATGGATGCGGTCACTTGGCAAAGCGGTGTTCCCCTCTCCCACCGATTTCAGGATGATCGTGTATGATCCAGACATGAGGAGGACATCCTTGGAGAGCTGTTTTTTGGGATGGCGTCCCAGTTTTGGGGTGTGGACCGGGATGATCCACAATTGTCCTGCGGGTGGTCATGGGTGTAGCTCCGTGTTATATTTTAAGTTGGATGTTGGAAGGTCATGCGGCATGTTTTTCGTTTCTGAGAAGTGTTGAAACTTAGACTTGTTATACAATATAAAAACCTCTACTTTGGTAGTACATTGTTGAATTGTTGAATAATTGACTAACAACACATCCGACCTGTGATATCAGCACTAACACTCCTTTGTTCGGTCCGTTGCACCCGACCTGAGGACTTGCGGTGTCAAGTGGAGGGCATTTTCCAGTGCACGCTGGCCGATTCCGAAGGCCTCCTCGAACGGGAGAGCTCCTGGGCGGCGGCTGTCGAGTCGGGCGAGCGGCGTGGGGTCGGTCAGAGTCGTGCTTCCGTTTCTCCGGTCGTATGAACACAGTGGGACTGTCCAGCCTTTTTTGGCAGTTCAGTGGATCACCTTCAGCCTGCAGCAACCAATTTCTTTGGGGGATAGGTGACACCTGATGAATGATAGAACAGGTGGGAAAAGGTTATAATTAGGTCAAACCTGTCCAGGGATCTCCAGCATCGGGAGTCAGTATTGGCTGGGTAGGGCTGAACAGGCGGCTGATGTGATGCGAATGGTCAGATGATGTCAGATGGGTCCCAGACAGCCATGTGGTCCCAGACACCCCATTTTCCGCAGCCTGTCATCGAACACACAGGTTAGACCTCTCAGGGTCAAATGGTGTCCCACTCCCTGGAAGTAACATGGAAGTGGAGTTCACCACCTGTTTGTAGAGGCAAAGGCGGCTCGTAACCAAGGCCACGCAGTCTCCACGGAACCCATGTGAGTGGGTGCGTTCTTGGATCTCGACGGTCGGAATCGGCGAGAAGCCCATCCGATCAGGATCACTGTGCCCCTCAGGCGATCCAATCGATTATTCGTAGACAGAAAGAGAAGGTGGTCCCTAAAGTCGTTTCCTTCACTTCAGTGAAAGCAAGAAACATTGGACTTCTGGGGAATTGATGACAATGACTGAACATACACTGGGCTTCACCCAGAGGTTCGAGCATCTATAACGCAGACCTCTCCGTCTCTGGAGCATTTGAGCGCAGACATGCGCAGACTTTTGTCTCTGTGCCTCCCAGCGATCTGTTGCACGGTTCACCTCTTCACCAAGTGTTGAGGGTATCAGCATGTACATTCCGACTCACTGGAAGCGGACAACCACCTGTTGGAAGAGGACAGTAGTCTTCCAAGGCGTCATTTTCTACTTCCAGGTGACGTTCGTCAGAGTGTATTCCTAGGGTCAACTGAACTTGTGTTGGAAGATTAGGGAGAAGGATCTGCCATGATCTGCCTTTTTGGGCATCAACAAAAAGGCCCTTTCAGGATTGAAACGTAACGAAACGAAACGACCCTACGACGCTACGACCCGACAGTACGACCTACGCTACATACAAGTGTCGAACACAGAAGACCCTCTCAGGCATGTGGATCCATAGGGTAATCAACCTTTTTAGGCTCCCAGATTCCGTGTTCTTTCTGTTACGGACATCCCAGGTCAAGGACCGAGGATTTCCCTGGGTTGGTCAAGTTTTGAGTGCCAAATGAGGTCAGTTGGACCAGGTTTTACATAAAGCTAGCTTTTTTGCTGATCCACAGATTCCGTGTCAGCACTGAACTTCCTTCCAAGATCGTCCAAGAAGCTTCATTCTTGTCAAAAAGGGCTTGTCTAGAGAAAATATAGATATACTGTATAACAAAATACAGCCATGCACTCTTAGCACTCTTGACGTGATCGACCAAGGCTGTATTGACTTCCTCCGGTCAATTGGTGGCACACTGCAGGAGGCCAATGCTCTACTGAAGGAGATCTGTTGCAGAGATCAGACCGTTTGTTTCATCAGAACAGACAGATTTGAAATCATGGGTGGAAAGGCCTAAGGTGAATCCTTGGAATCCAGGACCTGTTTATCATAGGAGCTGAGACCCCACGGTTTCTGAGTCATGTCCCATTTTCTGACTGTTTTCATCGGCCTAGGCACTGAAGTACGACCTGGTGGGTGTCCCATTCACCACGTCGTTGTCGCGGTTTGTGACGCATCCACCGCAACAGCAAAGCTGTGAATTCATGCAATATTAAAAACATAGGATTCCCGCATGCATGGTAAATAGACCTCTTTTTCACGCGCCCGTGTTGTACATGTAAGACAACTCCGGGTGATGGTACCAACCGGTCGCGTCAAACCCCCCGCCGACTTGCCGACTCGCCAACTCGGTTTGTGCCAAGGATCGAATGGACCATCCTGGCACTTACAGTGTCGAACACATGTACCGTAGGCTGAGAAGGTACGAATGGATATATAGGGTAGGTGGTTGGGGCTCGGTTTGGGGGGGGGTACCATGGTTTAACTATCTTCTGACAATGCAGGCCCCATAGTTCCATGTAGTTCCCGATAGTTCCCTTTTTTTTGGAGCGCGAGTCCAGGAGCATGACCAGCAAGAACAGTCTCACATCAGTGTCTGAGCTGTATTTGAGTTGTTTTAGGGGATTTTTTGTGGCGGGACGACTGGTAAAGAGATGTAAACAGAACACTATGGGAAAATTATGGGAACCATTGTTCTCTCATGGTGGAACCAGAGGACCCCGCTATGTGATCCCATGATTGGGAGCCAATGAGGCCAATGAGTGAATGTTCTGGTTGTGATCTATTTAAAGCAGAAGAAGAAAGACATGCACGAGGCACTATGTACGTAACAGGCGCCTTGGATATCAACCAGAAGAAGCCAATGAAGTCACTACCAGCAAAACCCAGTTCGGGTGGTTATTGGATGGACCACGCTGTACATCTTCAGTGGGGTCTATAAACCACCCTTTGGGTGGTATAAACCAGTAGTGACTTCATTACTTGCATGAAGCTCTCCCTCACGCCGGGCTTTCAATCACCGGTGCCCAATGGATTGCAAACCCTACATGCAGTTCTTCAAAAATTCAGCTCCCCACACTCTCCAGCCTCTGCGGCCAATGCCTCACACCTTTCACTGGTGTAACTTACCGCCGTTTCCCCGCGGCGAAGAAAGTGTTCTCCCCTGAGGTGTGAAAGACTTCCTGGATCTACTTTGTGGACCCGATTCTTCCTCCGCTCCGCCAGAGGAGCGAATGTAGTGTCCGTCGATGGAGAGATGATATGGGACCCCGTATTTTGATAGGGAGACCCAGAACCAATGGGGTTGACTGGTCTATTTTACATCTTCCAGGGGGCTTATGGGGAGGTCTCCCTATTTTAATACAGAGCGGTTTAATACAGAGCGGGTTTGGGGGGGCTGGACATGGCGGTGGTGTTCGGTGGTCTTCAGTGATGGCGACCTGTTTTCCGGTTGTGGAGAATCTGGGTGGTGGATTAGGTTCCCTACAGATCCACTTCCGGCACCCTTTGAGAAGGGGAGACACTGTAGGCTTGGATTGTCCAAGCACCGAACCTCAGAGGGTCAGTGCCTGGGGATTGACAGACCCAGATGGGATCTGAGAGGGTTAAAGGACTGTGCACCAACACACACGGGATCCTGGAACCTGGCCAACTGGCCGACTTGCCTATCCGGTGATCGGAAACTGGCCGAAAGGTGAAGCATGAGCGGTGTTACACTTGAACAAAAACCTTTCAGGGTGGGGAATACGGGCTCTCAAATATGAGCTGAGAAGGTTCGATTCCGGGTCCGGAATCCTGCCGATTTCTGGGCCAACCCCTGCCAAGAGGGCCCGCACCCAAGGATTCTTACAGCAGTCCACTTCATTGAATAGCAAAGGAAGGGTTTTCGACGGTAGGGGGGTGCTTTTCTCCACCCAAGCTCGCAGGCGAAGCCAGAGCTGCTTGGCGACGAAGACACTGAGAGACCGCAAGCCTTGGCTTCCTGTCAACCTTTCCCACGACGACTGATTGGCTCCCTCACACGTTACATGTGAAGTCCTCAATCCACATCCCTGGATCTTCAAACCAAGCAAACCTTCCCAGCATTCTGGTTGGTTTTTTGATATCTGAAAAGGTGTGGCAAGCATGTTTGCAGTAGTTGGAGGATCCAGGTCAATCTGATTTCTCTTTTGGCGAAAGAAAGCCACGCAGATCACTAAGGACCAGTGACTCTCCGCCCAAGAGCGAGCCGGAGAGAAAGGAAGTGAAGGAGGAGAGCAGCCCTCCAAAAAGAGAACCCCAGCAGGCCCCGCTAGAGCAACCCTCCGTCAAACCGGAGGCGGAGAAGGGCGGAGCGATGCGGAGGAGGTGGAGGTGGAGAGGGCGCAAGATGCTGCATGATGGCGACTCCTGTCCATTGGGCACCCCTTAAGGGGAAAACCATTGGGCACCCTTCGGAGGCATTTCCGGAGCGGTCGACCCATCCCCCATGCCTCCTCCATCACGCAGCTCAGGTTCGGTAGATCTTCCTGGACCAGACCTGGGGCACCTACAGAACAGTACGTGTTGTTGAACACAACACCTTCTGAGAAGGTATAGCTTGGATCTATGTACATCCCAAAAACCCATTATTTTGAGGGGGAATGGGGGTTGCCTATATGCCTATACCGAGTGGTTTTTCAGCGTCGGTGAACGTGGATGTTCCAACTGAGGGAGTCAGACGGCCGTTGACCGCTTTCGACCGGTCCCGAAGGTGGAGGAAGCCTGTGGGGCACCCGAATCCAAAGTGGAGAAGGAGATGCGACGGCAGCGACGGCAGCGACGGCACCGCAGGGTGAACGCGGTGTAGGAACAGAGACCTATCTGACCGGGTCTATGGGAAAGAGGTCTCGACTTTTCAAGGATGCCCTTGAAGAAGACAACGAATTGATTGGTGAGGGATCTTCCGAATCTAAAGTGCCTCTATATGGAAAGTGGGTTTGGTTTTCCCTTGAAAACCGTCCAAAACTCAAGGGCTTGACATGCATACATGCTGCAAACCAGCCAAGATCCTGATATGCGATAAACAGAAAAGACTGTAACTGTTGTATAAGAAAGAGTTTCCATATAAGAGACACAAATTTTCTGATTGAATACCCTAGCCTTCCGTTGGACCATTCATCAATCTTAGAAAAAAAACAATTTATGCCGTACAAAGCACATACTGGGCCAGTTCGATGTTTATTCGATGCAGCTCGCCATGGCCAGCTTCAGCTGGCCATGCGGTTCCGTCGCTTCAGGACCTCTCGGAGGAGACTTTGGAAGTCACTGCCACTACAGCCTCCGTGGAGGTGCAGGACCATAATAAGCTTTGTTTGGTGTGGCGAGGTGTTTTTCTTTGGTTTGTTCCCCACCTGCCAAGTGAGGGTGGTTTTAGATTTGATCAAAGCTATCCTCTTCTCCTCCTCCTCTTCTTCCTCCTCTTCTGCGTTTTTGTTTCTTTTTTCCGAACTGGCTGCGAACCTGCTTAGATCAGATGCTGAGATCCGTTGAACGCCCGGCTGAACCTGATCTTTCTGGACAGGGTACGTGATGCAGCCTCCAGAAGTCTGGCCAGTTTGAGTCATTCGGAATCAAGTGTGAGCATTATGCCGATCTTGAGTGCCCTCTAATCCGGGCCCTCCCTTACGTAGGGTTTGCTTGGGTCCGGACCCCTGCGTGTCGGTGGAGAAGGGTCCGACCGTCGGTGTCGGGCCACGAGCTCGGATCCTGTTGGGCTCCGCGGCAGACCCACGAGGACCCGGCGTGGCGGGCGGACCTCGCCACCCATGGAGCTTTATGAATGGAGTTGACCGAAGAACCAGCTGTTTTACTAGATAATACTAGATATTTCACTCTACTAAACCAGGTCAACCATTCGTTTAAAGTTTAAATGGTCGAACTGAAGGGGCTAGGGATCCAGGAGGAGACCGAACTTGAGGTTCGGTATCCTCCTGGACCCGGCGTTTTGGCACCTACATGTCTAGTGGAGACATGTGGAGACAACGCATCGCCGTACCTCAGAGGGTGCCAGTGGATCCCTAGGGATAGAACATGGGACATGACTAGACATGACCCAAAGCGAAAAGAACAGATCCCACAACCAACAACAGGCACGAAGACCACGGTTGGGCGATTGGAGACCTGTTTTTTGAGACCTGGAGACCGACGAAACCTTGCACCTTTTGAGCGCTTGAGAGTCTCCTCATTGAGTTGATGCAAAGAAGATCAAATATAGTTTGGAGGAGCATTCCTTGGCCATTCCTTCCTTACTAGAGGTTTTTAGTATCTTCCTAGAATCCAAACATGACCTTTGTTTTGATCGGAAGGGTCCAAAGGAAGGGTTCGTATCATTTGGCTCAAACATCAGGTGCCATTCAAAACCCCCGGTGGTCAAGGAGAATTAGACCACCACCTAGCCTTCCAAAACATTCCAAAACCATTACTGTAAAAAATTGCTTGACCTGGTGGTGTAGTGCAAAATCCTTAGTAAAACAATGGTGGTTAAGTCAAGAAAATCAATGGTGGTTGGAAGCCTAGGGCGCCAGGGCTTATTGTTTGGAGCCAGGCCCAGGGCGCTTAGATCTTCAGGGTGTCTCGCAGACCGCGGAGACGGCCGGAGGACGGCTTCGTTCGAATCCGTGGCCACCGGAACAGGAGGACGACTCCGCAAGCCTTCCAGAGGTGGTGAGGATTTGTGATGCCCCACGGACTGGACATGACCACGCCAAAGACGCCAAGACTACGCGCGTGGGTGAAGGGGGAGGGGGTGGAAGTTTGGGCGCGAGGACCACCTGCTTCTTTTGCTAGATGGGGAAGGGGTGTTTGGACTTCCGGGATGGAACAAAAAGTCCCTGAGTATGTATTTTACCCTCCAATCACCATTTGAAGCATGTATAATTATTGTACCAACGTCACTTTCGAGCTTCGCCTTGAAAAACATAGTCCCATCATTTATATAGATCCTTTAAAGCCTTTACCCTAGAAGTCCAGTTCGACTCTATCCGGCACCACTGAGGCAAAACAGTTTCCTTTTCGGGTCATGTTTAAGACGACCATGTGTCAACAAGACGATCTTGGACTCCCAGGGTCTACGAAACATATCACTGGACGTCCAAGACTTTCTTGGTAAACATGTTGATCTGGTTTTGTAGTATTTAATCCGTAGTAAAACAATGTAAAAAATGATGGTTCGACTTCAGGGATATATATGAACTCACTGCACGGCTTTGTCCTGAACCACTCGGAATTTCTGGTCATGATCATCCAATCAAGCTCCACGACCCACGCACCTAACACTTTTCCACCTGTGCGGCTCGGAAGTTGAGCTTGGTCCACCTCTTCATCGATTGCTTCCAATCACCGGTGAGCAAACAGTCACCGAATAGTGAGTGATTCGATCAGTGAATCTTCTGGGCACCCTCCAGGATCGGCACCTCGACATGGAACTTCCCAGCCAGACGGCGAGATCGCGCACGCGCCAGCCACCTATGCCGTGCCGTGGGGCCCTGACTCGCACTGAGGCATGCAATCAGAAGACCGAATGCACGCAGGACCCCACCGATTTGGGTTGGTACTGCGAGTCGTGCCTTGGTTTGTTTTTGGATCGGAGAAGATCGGTTTGAGAGTCTCGGGACAAATCTAAATAGCTTCCAAATCGACTCAAATGGTATTTTGCGATCTCACATGAATCCGGTGCGGTCCATGGTATGGTTCCATGGTATATACCCTAGCCTTCAAAGACCATTACTGTGAAAGAATGGTTGACTTGGTGGTGTAGTGTAAAAGTCCTGGGCAAAACAACTTCGGTATTGTAGGTACAGAACACCCCAAATATGTTGCTTTGTTTCTTCCTATCAAAACAAGGGTCAAACGGATTCCAGGTATACCTAAGCCTTCCAACCACCATTTATTTCATACTTAGAGGATGTTACACAACCAGCTCAGCTCTTTGTTAAAAATGCCTTCTTTGACCATCCCCCCCAAAGAGTCTCGGTCTCAAATGGTCCGGCCTTTTTGGAGTAACGGTAAAACGGTCCACCGGCGAACCCGCGGTAACGGTGCACACGAACGGTGAACACCCATTGACATCAAGCGCGTGCTGCACAAAAAAAGTAAACACCATGGATCTTCCAACTATACAACATGTCCGCTTTGGGCTATAGTTGTATCATCTTTAATCCATGAAAAAGGCAGATCTGTTGCACAGGTGGACGATCTATAGGTATCTATCTACCACGGCGTATATAAATAGGCCGTGCTGCCCTGCGAGAGAGTCACGGCGACGAGTCACCGAGGTGTTGGATTAGCTACTATGGCGCCCCACCGGGTACCGAGAGCTCGTCGCTTGGACCGTCGACCAGTCCGACCAGTCGGGCCGTGACAGACGGCTCGGCCGGTGATCCCCGGTGATCCGATCGGGTGGTGTTCAGGGTCCGGACCCAATCCCGGTTTGGATGGGGACCGGGAAAGGCCTGTGAACCCCCGTCATGAAGCGTTCAGGAAGTTCCTTCAGATCACGTCATGAAATGACACCCCCGTTTGGGGTTGCAGAATGCATGGACACGACTGCTTGGTACCTCGGAAAATGGGTGTATACTGCAAGTGTACTGGGGCGCACTTAAAGATGTCAAAATGTATATAATTCCTGCATTTAAACATATTTGCTGCTGGGACCGCAGCTCAGAAGTACTCAATGATGAATCAAATAAAATAACTAAAAACATATTAAAACCCAAATAACAAAGGTGGGTTAACCTGCCCGTGGGACAAGGGTAAGGCATCCTCATGCAGCCAAACCGGAGATCTGTCATGCAGCCAAACGGTCCTGTGGCCATAAAGTTCACTTCTGGTTGTAATGAAAAAATCGGTCAGGCAGCCAGGCTTCACACCCCTCTCTCTCCTACTCTCTCCTTTGATAGAGGACCATCTCCCCCAATTAGAACTTAGAATTGAAATTAATTCACCTTTTCACAAAGTCTCATACCTGCACTTCAGGAAATCATCTCAGTAGTGACAGGGCTTGATATACCCTCCCTTAGTGAGGTGGGTAGCGCTAGCGACTGCAGTAAGCCTCCATGTGATTTTCTTAAGTGCAGGTGAAAATTTTTCAGGGACGCTTAAATCAATTCAAAAACCATGCCCCATTGATTGAGAGCCATGGGCTTACTGAGGTCGGTAGCGCTACCGACCTCCCTAAGGGGGAGGTGTGGCATGTCCTCCCCTTACTGCCCTGATTTCCTTAAGTGCAGCTGCATTTTGAAAATAAGTATTTCCTACTTCCCAATCAGGGTGACCAGGAAGAAAAAACATGTCATCCTTCGGGGAGTCCAAACAGGGGTCAGAGAATCATATCCTTGCTTGGATGTGTAGACAGAGATTCAATGGCACCACTGCTGCTGTAATTTTGTACGGATGGTACTAAAGAGCACATGATTGTTCCATGCCCTACAGAATCACAACGGGTCCTAAGATCCTAAAGACTGAAAGCTGTGACTTCACAGGGTGCCCTTTGTTTGGGGGGGCAAACCAGACATCCCAGCCTTCTCCCCAACTCATAGGGAGTTTATTTAAACAATATATATGTTAAAAATCAGGGAGGTGAATTTTTGACTTTGTTAAGTGCAGGGCAGTGTACACCTGTTTTTTTGTTCAGGTCAGGTCGCATTGACCTTCGGGTACGAACGGCCCATCGGGTCCAGCGGCGGGCCAACCCGGCCGCCTTCTTGGGTAGTGAAGAATGGCTCTGAGCACTTACCCCCAGCAACTACCCCACATTGCTCGTCTCGGTCTGCGTAGTGTCTAAAAGTCTAAACTCCATAAACTACCCAGGACCCACTGAACGACAGGGGTGGTTGACAGGGGCTACTAATAGACACCCCCAAACGTGGGAGGCCTTGGTATGTGCCTGGACCCTCCAAAGTGCCTTGGAAAATGAGACATGACCTCTTTAAAAACAGATCCAGAAAAGGACGTACTTGTACTATCTTGTACTCATTTTCTGGGGTACTTTGAGACTCCAGGTACTTCGAAGAATCGTGTCCTCCGAAAAGCGCAGCAGAGCGCCAACCTGGTCTGCGGATCGGACTCGGACCAAGAAGACGCTCCGAAGAAAGCACCCCCCAGTGCCCCCGGTGGTGGTGTCAGGACTCCGCCCCCCTGAATCCGGACATGTGTTTCTCATAGAAAAAAACACCGGACATCTCCTGGAAGGTGCTGGTACACTCAGGTTTCAAGGGTCTCGGTCTCCAGGTCGGACTGCTCATCGTTGGAAAACAAGACCGCGTTTCTCTTGTCACATCTGCACAGAGTCCAGATGCCGATAGAAGAGAACCGAAGAACATGTGTGGCCACCTCCTGTGAACGTCACTGGAACTGCGTGGTTATAACCTCTCAGAATCCTGGCCTCCCTCATGTGGTAACAAGTAGACTGAAGATAGGAATCAATTTGAATCAACATCACACAAGAAGCCTGGCCTGCACTCCCACCTACTGATTTGATTTCTGTGCTCCTTCAGACCATCTTGCCTTGTCTCTTTTCATTCCCTAGTAGTCCAAGTGCCTTCTCACAAGGTGATTGGAGACACTGTTATGTAGGTTTGGAGGGTCCAAGTACCTTCTGAGAAGGTACTTGGTTCCCTAGGGATTCACATCTAAATTATGTTCCATGGACTGCCTTTCTTGAGACATGACATCCGGCCAACTCTGCTGTAAGGTACATGTTCCTCCACACCAATCGGCTGGTCAAGGTCAAGGATGGCCGTGTTTGGCCGGAGGTGGAATTGCTCTCAGCCGCTTGAGATTAGATGTGATGGTGGAGAACGGTGGTGGCAAACACGCGCCGCGCAACGTGGTCCCCTGGAATATGGGACATGACACGACCCCAACAGCGCGATCTGACTTCTCGCAAAAAAAGCTGAAGTCTTCCAACCGTGCAACATTTCATGCCTTAACTGGCTGATTGTAAAGAGAAAGAGGCAGGAAGATCCAGGCACAGTTGGAAGATTCAGGCACGTATGAGGAAGCTCCACTTTTTAAACGGTTGGCATCCGACGTCGCTGTGATCTGCACGCTGCATGTTTCACCACTTAGGGTTTTCGGGTGGAACACCAAGAAAATATGGAGTGGCCAGGAAGTTCCAGACTGAGTTGACCTTCAGTTTTGTGACCTCGGTGATTGGAGTCTGTGGTTAGTTCTTTGGTTTTAAGTGACCTCATCTAGCCCTATGGATCCACGTACCTTCTCAGGTTTGGTGAGCAGGGAGACACTGTTATGTAGGTGCCAGGAGGGTCCAGTCGTACCGAACCTGAGAAGGTATTTGGTTCCCTAGGGTAGAAACAAAGTGACCTCCTCCTTTTATGGACTAAGTGGTCTCCTTTTGAGATCTCCTTCGGATGGTCACGAACTTTAAGGTTCTTTTCGTGTCCAAGCTGACCACGTCAACGGTGACACTGTTGACGGCCATTTGGGGAAGGACCGAACCCAGACACTCCATGTACCAGGACCGAAGCCAGTTCACCCGGTGGTTGGACTGGACAGCCCGGCCCTCTAAGACGTACCTAGAGGCGTCCTGGACACCTCTTGGAAGGTCCTGGTATGGAAGACATATATACATTGTCTACGGCTCCTGTCCCACATCCGAAAAGAAGTGGTTAGGGTGGGTGCCACGGGGGGGGCCTACGACACCAGGTCAAGTAAAGTCTTTGAATGGTTGAACGGAAGGCCAACGGGTTCCGGTGAAGAACAAGAGAAGCCTTCCGGTTTGGGACCCTCCCAAGTAAAAGAATTCCCATCAACTCCCCAGCACTCAGTTCGTCACCGATGGAGCCTCCTGACCCCGTGTGTTGGATCCAACCACCATCCAAAACTGGGCGGTGGCCAAACTCCTCTCCTTACTTGTCCCACTTGTTGGTGACTTCCTCCCCCTCCATCCCTCGCCCTCTCTCCCGCCCTCGCCGCGGCGCGACGGCCAGCTAAACGTCTCCGAGGCGTGGAACGCCCATCCGATCCCCAAATGGCCGCCCCGGATGCCGCCCTGCGGCCCCGTCTCGGTCGAAGGAGGCGAGTGCCGCGTGCCGTGCCACGCGCTCCGCGGGGAACCTCCGGGAACCTCCGGGGCCGCGGACGGGGCGGGTGGATCCAAAGGGGCAGACGTGGGTGGGTCGACAAGGCGAACACTTAAGGTCAACCTAATGCGAAACCCAAAAGCGGATCGTGCACGGCGGAGCGGATCGTGCACGGCGGAGCGGACGAGACGAGGTGGTTTCGTTTGGATCAAAGAGGGCGATGGACGTCCCTGGTAGATGAAGAGGATCTTGGATCAAGCTTACCTCGATGTTGGCCTCGATGCTTGGCCACTGGCCGCCGCCATCGCAAGTGTCCTCACTCTTTGTCCGATCGGCAAGGGGTCCAAGGACGACTTGGGACCTTCTCAGGCCAGGACCCAGGCCTCCCCTGGCCTTGTAGCAAAAGAATGTAAAACAATGATGGTTCTTTCGTCAAGACCATTAACACAATGGTTGCTCGAACCTAGGGTACAGGTTGCCACAATGGAGACCTCATAGGCAACCCTCAACTAACGATTGGAGATCACTGGGGTAGGTTGACCATGCTTGACCATCGATACATCACCCTAGCCTTCCAAGACCACTAAAAGAGTTCCGGTTGACCTGGTGTTCTAGTGTAAAATCCTTAGATTAATGATGGACAGGGAATCTTTGGGGATCATCTCGGCCAACACTTCTGGTCAGACACCCCATGAAACCCCGTCCGCCGCCCTGATCGTGACCGCAGGCGACCCCACGCAGATTGGGGACGCCTGGGTGCGAGCTCCAGAGTCGTTTTGGTCGGAGGGAGGGAACACCAGGATACATCCCTGGCCCTGGGTGGTGCTGCGAACGGCTTTTTGGCACCACCATGTTCGGGACATGAGGAAGGGTCAGGTACCAGCTTCTGCCGTTCGTGACCGAGCGACCGAAGAACCAGGTGCAACACCTTCGAACGAGGGAAGTGGATGAAGTGGTTTCGCACCTGATCTGCGAAACAGCTCGGGAGTCAGACTATAGTCTGGGCTGGTCTGGACAGCACAGCTATATACGGAGTTGCCAATTACATTCGCCGGCTGCAGCCTGAGCAGGCTTTGCTATCAGTGGTCATTGGCACGGTGTGCTACAACTCCTGGCGTTACCTCGACGCTTTGTTCGGAGGTCTTGATCACAGATTCCGCCATAGCCTCTCTCCGCGAGATGACATTTGCACAGGTTTGGACACTAGAGCACTTCAATGCTGCAGTATCTGAAGGCCATACCCTTCGGCAGCCAACGCCCTGGTCCAAGATGTCGGGAGGCAAGGTATCATCGCCGATGCTGGCATTGAAGCTCTCCAACTCTCAGGAAATCTACGCTGCAGGTGTGCTGGGGGAGAAACCCATACTCTTGCACACAGTTGCAAAGTAATGATCAAAGGGGGTCTGATCAATGTGTTTGGAGATTTTCGAGGGCTTCGAGAGAAGTTTGGTGTTGTGCCCAAAACCTGTATCGCGTGGATGGTGAGCCTGAACAACCCGCAATTTTTGTGCAGCTTTGGCAAGACATTTGTGAAACCAAAGGCCATGGCCGCCGGTGAAGCAGGCAACCCTGGAACCTGCACAGAGAACGATGTCACCTCCGGTTTGTTTCACACCGCTTGTCTGCACCTGCCAAACCCTTTGTTTTCACCTCAATAACTTCTTGTTACTAACCCTTCGGAACCCTCAGGAAACTGCGCAGAGACTGTCCGGAACGACGGGAACCGCCGGAAACTGACCCGGACGCCTCCGGAACGTGAGGCAGCACAGGATCCATCCATCCATCCATCTATCCACCCATTCACACATCCATCAACGGAGTGCCAACCAACCGACCAACCAACCAAGCAACAACGCGGCCAAGCCAACAAACCAACCCAGCAACCAAGCAACCAAGCCACATAACTCCGTGTTTTCCCCAAGTGCTGTAGATACTAGAAATCCCGTGCGGGGGAGGCTTGGTTTGCATTGCGGGGGAGGCGCTGCGCCCTCCCCATTTACACAGCATCCATCCACCCACACATCCATCAACGGAGTGCCAACCAACCGACCAACCAACCAAGCAACAACGCGGCCAAGCGAACAAACCCACCAAGCAACCAAGCCAAGCAACCAAAACCACCCATCCCGTAGCGCTGCGCCCTCCCCCGCACCCCCTCCCGCCTTTATTTACACAGCATCTATCCATCCATCCATCCATCCATCCATCCATCCATCCATCCATCAACACAAACAGAAAACATTGCATGTCCATCAAGCACTATATCACGCAAGCAATCAACAGCAAGCAAACCAAGCAACCAACACACCAAAAAGTAACATTTTTGTCCCTGTCCATGATCCATCCATCACTGTATGTGTTTTCCCCAAAACCAAGCAACCAACAAGCCAAGCAGGCCGAACCAACCAACACACCAACCAAAGGAAGTGGTAAAAAAGAAAGGTAGCCCACCAAGCCACCAGCAAACCAAGCAACCAAACTGTGTTTTCCCTAAATGCTGTCGATACTGGCTTTGTATTGGTAGCCCACCAAGCAACCAAAACCACGCAACCCTGTGTTTTCCCCAACGGCCGTCGATATTTGGTTTGCATTACAACAAGCTAGCCAACCAACCAACACACCAAGCAAAGAAAGGCGGGTGAAAAATAAAGGGTCGAGGGTCAAGGAAAAGAAAGGGTAGAGGGTGAAAAAGGAAGGTTCGAGGGTAACTTTTTTTCATGTGACAAAGGTTCCAAACAGAGTCATCCAAAGCTCGCTGTTCCAAACGTCTCTTCGTCCTGCCATGCATGCAATCTGCCACCTTGTTTTGGGATGAGGAACTGCCAGGTGGAGTCCAATGTGTCATTGGGGATCATTGGAGTACAATGGAGTACCATGGACTACGCTCCCACTCACAAACATGGAAGTTAGTTCACCACCTGTTGCTAGAGTGAACATGTCTTCCAGGGCCATTTACCTCGAATGAGTCAGACTGTATTAGCCAGGAAGTTCGGTCAGCCAGGTTTCCTCGGGACGATGTTTCGGAGTTCACCTTTCGGCGCAATGGAGTACAGACATGAGTCAACCCCGGCGAGCCGGCCTTTTCCTCATGCCGCGTGTTTTGGAAGGAATTCCCTTTTTTTGGGCGCTGGGACGTGGGACAGAGATCCAGCACTTGTCCTTTTCATGGAATTCTCTAAGGATTGATTGGACACTGATTCTGTAGGACACGTTGTCGTTCTGATGATATTTATGGCAGAAGGTGAGACGGCCTGAAGAAGTGTGAACGCAGTGAATGTATACAAAAATGCTTTGGAGTGGATTTTTATTTGAATTTGTATAAACCCGTGGCAAAAATAATAGGCACCCCTGCTCTCAAGAGATACCTCTTTGGAACCCTGGATCTACCCATTCGCCGTCCGTTCGACCAGGGGTTCGGGACAGACCTCCTGAGAGTAACGGTTCAAACGGTGAAATCGGTGAAAAAGCATGTGAACACCCATTCAATCTGAATGGTGCCTGGAATATCTTGCAATCCTATGGTCTGCTGCACACTGCCTCCTGTTGTCATCCACTCCAGGTGCCCGTGCAGATTCACGTGAATCCGGGCCTCGTGGGACAATGGGCACGCCAATGCACGCGTGAATACCGACCCTATCCGGGCGAAATCCTTTGCAAAAAGTCGGGGCTCCCAGCGAGTTGGTCGTGTTTTTTTTGTTTTTTTGGCAACCGGCCGGGGAGCGAAGGTAACACAAGCATGCATGTGTTCGCGCGCGCGAGCTTTGGGTGGGGAGAGTTTGGGCGAGGCCATGATGGGTGAAAAGAAGCGTGACCGGTAATGTTTTTGTGGGCATGTATCAGCAGAACCAGAGTTGAAGGCGCCGCTGCCTGCTTGCCTTCACTTGTCTTCTCAGGTGCATGATCTGGAAGCAATTTGAATACGCAGAGGAACACCATTTAAAGGCTGTATTGCCGCAAATGTTTTGCTAAAGCAGAATTGACAAGCGGGCGAAGAATGGCCCGGGATTTTTAAACATACCAGTATGTAGGTGTACAGTTTACTATATCAAGAACACCTTTTCAGACAAGATTCAGAAGGGTTAAGGCAAAGGAAAGTCCAGGCCAGAAACTTTCCCATGGCAGCTTGCAAACAAGAGCCCTCTTCCATCCATCTCAGTGAACCAATAGTTTCAAGGCAACTGTCAGGTTTACTTTGGCTTCTTGGTGTTGCGTTGCGGAAGCTTTCAAGCGAAAAGACCTTTAAGCCAGCCCAATCATTCATGGAACAGTGCCCCCTTTGCTCATGTATGTTTCCGAGATAAGTTAAGCTATAGTAAGGTTCCGTTTGGCTGGGCACTGCTGCAAGCTATCTTGATCAAAAGAAAATGTATGATGAGAAGAGAGAAAAGGTAAGATTATAAGATGAGAAGAAAAGGTAAGTGACCGGTGGTGAGAAGCACTGAAGAGGCAAGAAGATAATAAGAAAAGGGCATGACATTAAACAGAATGAAACAAGATGAAGAGACATGAGCTGACATGAGATGAGACAAAAGGCATGAAATGAAATGAGACCAGATGAAAGACATGAAGTGGAATAAGATGAGAATAAATATGCAGCAAGTGAAGGGTTATATATAGATGAGCTGTGACATGAGATGAGACAAAGAAAACGAGGTGTTATTAAATGATATGAGACACGTGAAAAGATATGATCTCACGAACATGAACATTCATGAACTGAAACGAGCTGAAAAGACTTAACATGACATGAAGCAACAGGACGTGGAGTGAACTAAGATGAAGCTGAATGTAAAATATGAACACAACATCAGCAAGGAGTGGTAGATTGTGCTGCCTGACAGTCGACCCCGTCCGGGCTGATGATGTAGATCTTCGCCTTCTTCTCTTCCGCTTCTCCTTCTCAACCTTTCGCTCTTCTAACTTTGATTTTCTGGGAGTTTGGGGTTCGTCGGCATCGTCGTTTGGCACTATGAGAGTGCAGCACTGTCAAAGTGCAGCACTGTAAAAGTGCAACACTGTAAAAGTGCAACACTGATGCTTTCTCAGGGAGAGTGGCGACAAGAAGGGAAAGGTGGGCAAATCATCTGACATCTGGCCTGAATGCATCCACGAGGCATGGATGGAGACATTTGCTTACCAATGCAATGCACGCCAAGGAGACCGGGCAAGTGCAAATCATCGAGGCCTTCGAAGCACCATTCACCGAGGAAGAGGCACAGTGGCTCAAGGTGGACCACGGCGAAGCATCCTCTCAAGCGGTTTGTGGGCGAGTCCGAACCCACCACCAGATGTTTCAGACACTTTCTGGTGGCTTTTCTTCTTGGTAGGTTTTGCTTCCTAGAGCGCTCTCTATACCAGAAGAAAGAACACCAAAATATTGTTTAGCCTGACAAAATGATTTTGGCGGCGCCGCTGTAATGGAGTGCTTCGGGGAGCTTGAGGAAGCTCGTATCCCAACGCTTTGGCAGTGGAAGCAGCACGCCCCCCCCAGCCTGTTTTCTGACGGCCAAGCCCCACAAGTGGCGCGCCCTTTTTGCCCAGTGTCTTGAGAGCTTAGAACTCGGCCATTTACTGTTTTGACCAATATCTTGCGCCACGGAGGTGCAACTTTTTGGTTTACCCATCATGGCTCCTTTGACAAGCTCTTGATACAAGGCCGATGGGCGGCCCCTAAGACAGCCAGGATTTTTCTCAATGATGGCCTGGCGCAACGCAACTTGCCGATATGCCGAATTCAACTTTGAAGCGATATGCACAGCTTTTTCGTGACAGCCCAATCCTTGAGCCTGGAAGGCCAGCTTCCAGTTCAGGGGGACGTGGAAAGAGGAGTGGTGGAAAGTTTTGAACTTGAGATGTGGTCGAGACCTAGAACAGGGCAACGTCCTTTGAAACAACTGTTTTAAGTGACTGGCGTGAGTCCTTGTGGTTTCCCTCTCTCTGCGTTCGAGCCCAGGGAGCTCCGGTTTAGCGAGGGGTCAGGCTGTCGGGGCCCCGAGAGGTAAGTAGATCGGGTTGGAATGTTGTTGCTATATTGGACCAAACCACTGCAACGCAGAGAAAAGCTGGAGGTCGTGTTTAGATATAGATACCAATCCGTTTGGTGTTTTTTCTTTGTCAGTTTGCCTGTTGCCTCTCTCTCAAAAACTGCAACAAATGCACTCTCACCGTGCCCAACTAGGAAGCAGGAAATCACCCTACCGGTTTCCTACCAAGTTTTCCTGGTACATCTCGCATGTGTTTCTAGGCTGCCTGCGCTCATGAAGAAAATTGATTTATATAACCGTCGCAGATATACGATTCTTTATCAATCTCTTTGGTGTGTTTCTTTCCTTTGCCAATTTGCTTGGTTCCTTATATCGGGCCTACATAAAAATCCGATTTCGATCTGGAACCCAATCCCAAAGATCTGAGTTCTTGTTGACGCGCTGCCCACCCTCTCCCTTGATTATTGGACATTCCTTCTGGTAGGGCTTGGCCTCTCAACAGTAGAACTTACTCCAACTCAAAGGTTCTAAATTTTATCATTGAACCATTGACTTTGAGCCGTTGCCTTTCTCACTTCAACTTCCCTGCGTGATTATTTTGATGTTGAGCAAGAAGGTCAGCAAGTCTTTTCTACCATGATCATGTTTGATCTTTAGCCATTGCCTTTCCCACCTCGCTTTCCTAGCGTAAAATTTCTCATTTGGAACCAGAAGTTCAGCAAGCCTTTCCAGAAGTCCAGCGTGCCCTTCCATCAAGATCATGTTTGATCTCGAACCAAAACCTTTTCCACCTCAATTTCCAGCATGATCATTCTTGATGTTGAGCAAGGAGTTCAGTGTGCCACCAACAACACTTTTTGGAAAAAAAACTCAGCATACGGTTCTGCCATGATCATGTACCCTATTAATTTTTTGATGTTGAACAAGAAGGTCAGCATACCTTTCTACCATGATCATGCTTGATCTTGAGCTATGTTTCTTCCCAGTTTTGTCCTCATTCCTTCATTTCTAGCGGCCAGTCTGCGCATGTGCCTCGTTTTCTGAAATCGGAGGAGGTCTTGTAAGTGCTCCTGCTGCGAAACGCCTTGGCAGGGGTGCGCGATGTGAATCTTGAGGCGCAGATTTCGTGGCAGGCGCAGCATTTTGTGGACCTTGAGAGATCTTGAGAGGTGCAAACTTTGTGGCAGGAGGAGCACCTTGTGAACTTCGTGGCAGGCGCAGCAGTTTTGAAGCGCTTCACCACCACCACCACCGCCGCCGCCGCCACCGCCACCGACCACCACCACCACCACCACCATCACCACCACCACCACCACCACCATCACCACGCTGTCGCAACAGAAACCTACCTCGATGACCAAGGTCATCCTGCAGTATTTGGATGGAGGGGTATCAGGAGGCACCCGTGACCGAATCTTTGAACCCATGTATAGGAGGATCGAGGAGGGGGCTGCGCGAAGTGCAGGAGGTTATCGCGGATCTGTCCCTGATGACTTGTCACCTGTTCAAAACGGCCAGAAAGATGAGGAGTGTGCCCACATCGTAGTGGGAATGCGATCCTATACCGCGACAGCTACGTGTCCGAAATAAACGACCTTTGTTACCGCCCATAGATCACGCATCGGGACTCCATAGACTGGCGAAGCTGCATAGACATGCAGGTCCTGATGCCGCTATGGAAGATGGGGGGCATGGAATATATCTTGGACAATCTTGGACACAACATAGTTTTTGCCCAAACCATCTGAAGATATCTGAAGGCGAAGGAGGGTCAATGGGTGTGGGCATTTGTGCCCAAAGGTAACCTGAAAGGGCAATGGCCGCCAAGAGGGTCTGCGGGAAAAGGGAAGGAGAGGGTGGTGGATGACGACATCAATACCGACGCATCCTATCGCCACAATATCTTCTTGCATTTCCATCCTTCAACCTATCAAGTCACGGCAGATAGGGCGCACATCTATGACATGTCTGAGGAGGATACAGAGAATCTACGTGGCCCCGAACCCAGCAACGGCCACCCATGGGTCATCACTTTCACTACCATCACCACCATCACCTCTCTCTGGAACCCAGTACGTCTAGATCTCTAGACCTTCTGCTTCTACACCTTTTGACCGTAGACCTTTAGACGCACTATTTGTGGTCTTTTGCCGGGATATGAAATATTTTTTTTGTGTTCTGTTTCAGAATCATGCAAAAGCAGTTAATTTGAAACCAGGGTGGCGCTGCAGAAGTGCAGCGACGTGACATATCCTTTGCATGGTGCGAACCGTGTTTTTATGCGGGCTGTCGTTTTCTCATGCACTTAATGATGTCCAATCCAATCGTTGACTTGTTTGACAGAGTGAGATCTAAACTCGAATTCAAGTTCATCCTTCACATTTGGGCAAAATTCCGCTGGCCACCACGTTCGCCGAGGTATAAAATTGAACATGCGGTCGGTGCGGGGCATTTTACCCGCGCATATTTAGCCACCGACCTGGAGACGAATACCAAGGCGGGCAGCGATACCACGGGTCTCCTGTTGCATCGCCGACGGTGAGGTAGTCAGTGCATGAAATGCTGTCCACAAAGCCTTAAATGCTGTATATGTATGACATATGTGACATATGACATATGTATGGAACCTGCATTGGAGTTGTCGGAGTTGTTTCAGGGATCACGTGTATAGTCCATACTATGAGTTATTTGCTGTTACAGTTGCGATTTCCTTCTTGAGCACCCTTCCACTCAGAATGTCGGACCTGCATTCCGCAACTTGAACCTTCTAGGACTGGTGAGGGAAGGCAGATCCAGCCCATGTGCCACCGAGTTCATTGTAGGGGTTGTGTGACATTCATCGTCAATCACAGTGGATTTCTGTCATGCTGAGACCACCGTTGTGTCCCTTGTCTCACGCAGATCGGATCGGGAACGGGAGAAGAGAAGACAGCATTCGGACCCTCAGTCCTTATGGATCCAGTGGCACCTGACAGAGGTACGGTGAGCAGGAACATGATTTCTGTGGGCTCCATCAGGAGGGCCCAGTCGTACCGAACCTGAGAAGGTGGATTCGTGGATCCCCGAAAATTAGACACCTGCCAGGTTCACTTCCCAGGTTCGGAGAGCGTTTCAGCGCGATGCTGTTCCGGCTGAGTCACATGTGCCACATGTGTGTCGGTGGATCCATATAGGGGCTATATGCCATACACGGAGTGTTTGGGAAATACTCAGAACATCTTAAATCACTACCAGGCCCTTCCAAATAGCCTTTGTAAAGAGGTTGAGGATGTTAAGGCTGTTAAGGGCTGTCCAAGAACGGGCCCTCCGTTCACGTGGCTGGTCGAGCGAAAAAGCAGCTCGAGGCACGTCTTCCAGTCCCATGGATTGTTCCGGTCCAGCCAGAGGTTGGTCTGGACCCGAACTAGACCATCCCAGTTGGGTACTGTACCGGTGATGGGTCCATAAGGTCACTGATAAAACCTCTCTTGGAGTGTTTTGTCCACCTCTTCACCAATCAAGAACTGGTGGACAAAACAAGTCGCCCGACTCTGGGGGACGGAGCCCATCGGACCCACCCCATTGACGGAGCCGCGGCTGATGGACCGATGGCCGCGCCGATGGAGGTGTGTATTAAGCGCCACGGTGGTCTCACAGTTGAACTGATGACAGTTTCACAGCTGCAGTGGAGGATGTGTGGAGGATGGGTGGGTGGAGAGACTCCCAGTTCTTGAGAAAGATCGATTTGACACCGAGGCAGACTGAAGATGGCTGGAGGTTTTTCTATATGTTGCTAGATGGATTTTTTCTAGGTAGCTTCAAAGGCTGCTGGTGCTATGGAGGGCATGAGGTTTGGAGGATTTCTCTACTTCAGGGCCGAGGGCCTGGCACCCTCCCAAAGAACCAGCGGTTTTCACTCTACAACTTAAAAGCAGGTCAACCATTTTATGTAATGGACTCCGAAGGCTAGGCTATGTCTTGCGCTCCAAAAACGCCAGAGTGATCGGTCAAGCACTGCAGAAAACCACGTGGTGCAGAGGTCGATGGGTGTCGGGAGGTGGGATTCAGCCGCGAAAACCAGGCAGCCCGAACCCCAGGATTCCAAGTCATGATTCAGAATAGCTGACTGCCGAACTACTATAAGCTATTCTATGCTATTCTACTATAGTTTTACACTATACCAGGTCTGTCCCAAGCTCTTTTGATGCTCAAAGGGTTTCTGCAAATGGGACAATGCCACCCCAAATCGGTCCGTTTTGCTCGTCCCAAAGACGTACGGAGTGTGAGACTTGAACAAAAGCGAAGAGACAGGAGTTCCAGTTCATATGCCCTAGGGCTCCAAGTACCTTCTGAGAAGGTGTTTGGGGTGGGTTTGGAGGGTCCAAACACCTTCTGAGGAGGTACTTGGAGCCCTAGGGATGGTCTTTTCCTGGCGCCATGCAAATCCGGTGATTCTGATTGTCCCTCATTTCCGGTAAATGTCACCCTTCTGGGGAATGTTCTATAAAAATTCCTGTATTCCTTGACAGTAAATCTAAGTCTTACTGCATGGTTGACTTGTATAATATTCCTTTTACATGTGGGAACCCTTCTCTCGCGTGACAACCTGATTGGCCGGAATGTGGGAACTGTGCTTCGCCGCACCTGTTCGACCTTCGCAAGAGAGGCTTCGACCTGTAGTGACGTAGTGAATTCCTCAGGAACAGCTGAAGGCTAGGTACGGCTCGACGGACGGCTGGCAGAAGGTCAAAATGAAAGGGTATAGAACCGCTGGCGTTTTTTCGGGTCAAAGCGCGATGGAACTCATAATGGGATCCTTGGGGGACTCACGCTTCCGACGCCGCTGCGGGGTCCACGCCGCCTTCGCCGCTTCGCTCGCTCGCTGAGGACTTGTTGACGATCAGCAGGAGAGTTGAATCAGTTGACCCTGAAGGCCAGTGCTTCTCCAGGCGAGGCGTGCTTCAACCGCTTCGGTGCTTCTCCCGTCGAAGCGAGTCCCGGGTGGTCGGTTCACGGGCTGATCATATATGTGTTCCTTTTTTAACCATGCTTTAGAACAGAAGCAGCTGTTTTATAGTACTTCTGGGGATGTTGATATGCGGGAGAAAGAACCAAATACAGGTCCATCGGACCTCTTTGAATGAATTTGAATGGTCTGCTCAAACAAGGCTTGGGGCTTGGACTGGTTTTCAAAGACCGCCTACCGTGGCAGGGGCGTCGTCCATTGAGTTGCCGGGACCGGAGACCACCAACAGAACAGCGGAGACCACACATCACCGAACCTGAGGTTCGGTACGACTGGATCCCTAGGGAAAGTTCAGGGGTCATCTGGATCATTCTACCCTCAGACTCCGAATGCCCCGCAATGGGAAGGGGTTCCCCCCTGCGTTTCGAGGTCGGGTCTAGAGTCGGATTCTTGGGGGAAAACATCCTTTATTCACCCTAGCCTTCCAAGAACATTCTTAAATGGTTGACCTGGTGTTGTAGTGTAACGTCCTGTAGTGTAACATCCTGGTGTTGAAAAGATGATTCATAAAGACCATTGTGTTAAATGGTTGTTGGAAGCCTAGAGTTCACTCCTTCAACCCTAGTTACTTCCCCTGAAAAAAAACCTTTTAGTGCCTAACCTCAGGTTCGGTGATGTGTTCGACACTGTTATGTATGTTGGGGTTTGTAGGGTCCAGTCGTACCGAACCTGAGAAGGTACGACTGGATCATGCTAGACCACCATCCGTGGCGCCCCCGATTTCAATGTTGTATCAAGTGAAAGGACCTTCTTCTTCTTCTTCACGATTTCCCAATAATTGAATTTGGAGGACGGCGCAAGAGTTCAGGTTCTTGTTTCGATCTCATCATGCATGGCTTCTTCCACCACCGGGGTCTGATCCACAGGGGGGGATCTGATCCGCCCCGCTCCCCGCGGCGCGGGGCGCGGGGCGGAGCAAGCATCCGCCGCACCCATCCAGGTTGATCGAGGCGTTCTTCGACATGGCTCCTCGGTTGGACCCCACAGCCTACGATTCCTGGCCCACCCAAAGCAGGCCGACCGGTCCCTCAAAACCCTCAAGAGACCCCTCCATATTGAAGGTCCGGCACCTACTCCATGGGCACCATGGTTTTCATGGTCTTGACCATAGATTGTTTTGCTAAGGATGTTACAATGTTACACTTTTGAAACCAGGTTCAAGTTTTCTTTTGATGGTTTGGGAAGGCTAAGCAGGTGATTTGGTTAGAATTTCCCAACATGAAACAAAAACATATCTCTTGGATGTTTAAGTGGTGCCCATGGCCTCTCTTGAGTCCTGCCCGCTTACTGTAAGAGTCCACTCAACTCCGTGTTTCAAGAATGGTTTGACTAGGTGCCCTGAGTCCAGGAATTTCCTGTACTTCGAAGGTGCCAAATATCGTGGAACTGGACTTCTGTTTTTCCATTGTTTTTCGTGTATACAGTATCTTATACATTCTTATATAGCAATACCATGTTTGCCGGAGGCATGGTTCAGTGAGCAGACATCCATGTTCAGTAAAAAAGACACGAACCATGCCGTCTTTGATGGGTTGGCGTTATTACATGGCTTCACATCCACCTTGCATCGGCCACTCCACCTCCGCCATCGGCCGTCGCCAAGGTGGGCTACACCGTCGAGACGCTGTTTGAAGGTCGGAATTGCATGGCTCCTTGGCCTGAGCCGAGCCGGATCCGAGGATGTATGGGCGAACAACAAGAACTGTCCTAATCAAAATTCCAGCACCCTCCAACAGGCCTCCTTTGGAGGATTGTAAGGCCCCAAGAGGTTTCAATTGGTAACCTGGCAGGTTTCGGCTGCTGGTACTGTAGGTGTTTGGGGGGGATTGGGACACCCTACGACTAGACATGAGCAGGTGGGAACATTTTGGACAAACTCCCTGGTCGTCGGCTCGAGTTGTTGCCACTTCTGGGGAGTGAAAGGGCAGGATTTGGCGCTATCTACTTTGGCCTTCAAGAGAGGGTGAGTAGGTTTGCAGGGCATGTAGTTATTGCATGTTGTTGCCTTTTGCTAGTGAGGGGTGGGTATCCCGATTTGATGTGTATAGCAAGTTGCCTGCCAGTCGGTCATTACTAGAGAGTCACTAGAGAGTACAAAGAGACCCACATGGGTTCAGATCCGATTCCTCTTTGATGCAATTGGGGTGCCTTGTAGGCTTTGAAGAGGATGAAGAAAGGCAGATAAAGACAGACACCCAAATTGTTGGAGGTGAGTTTGTGTTGAACCCGTTCCCCTGCACCACAAGAGGGCTATCGAAGCTAATACCGCAGGATTTGATCCTTACGCAGGATGGTGTTGAGATTCTTTATCAGCCGTATCACACCAGAACCAAACTGGGGGTTTGGGTCTATACATCCAACACACCTGCACAGTTCAACTGCCGTTGGTCTTCCCATTCTCAATGAATCCTAAGGATCCCAAGCTTGGACCATCTGCCAGTTCCCAAAGGTTCAAGGGGGTGGATCCCTAGGGCTCCTGGCCCATATCCTCAGGTTCAGGTGCTTGGACCGTTGGACCCCCCTGGCACCCTGGCCCACCCCAACCACCGAACCGCAACGGCGGTGGGTTGGTTGGAGCTCTATAGGGGATATACGGTGCCCCTGTCACATCTAATTAACTATACTGGTTGGGTCTAAAAAGAAAATACCGTTTGGTCTTCCTCGACTGTCTGGCCATGCTGCCGTGCTGTTCTGTGCGCTTAGCATGTGGGTGTGATGAAACATAGGGAGACATCTCAGACAACGACCCCATGGGGAGCCCACAAATCCGGCTGAAGGACCACTGAGAAGGAAGCTGGAAGGGACTTTTGAGCACCGAAGAAGGTCCGGTCATTAGAACAGCCTATACATGCCTTCTTGATCCGAGCCAATCCAGCGATTTCTGGGGTCTGCAGAGCCCGGGATCGGATGTCTTGACAGATGGCCCTGGCATCTCAGGAGATCTGCCGAAGCAATCCTCTGCATTTCAAAGACCTGAAGAACCTCCGCCGCTTGGACGGCGAAGGTGGACAGAGGGTAGAGGGTAGCACCTCACGGAGGCGGACGTGGAGGCTACAGAGTAAACCCCCCAGGATGTGGATTGAAGAAGCAGTTGGTTGAAGGCTGGTGGTTTGAAACATCAAGCGTCTACTCTCTAGGGCTACCCTAGAAGTCCAAATACGCCATTTTGCACCAAGGAAGAGTAGTAAAGGAAAACTTCTTCTTTCGGATCGCCAAATCACCTAGAAAGACCGATATAGCCCCTGGAAATCACACTTTTAAAATGGTCTTTAGCCTAAAGACCATTTTTTTACAGTGAGTTCCATGGTCTAAACAATGTGGGGCTACCAATACAGGGTGGAGGCTGGCAGCGGCTTACCGGCCTAGGCCGGTAAGTCGGATCTTCAAGGATTCGCAGGTCTTTCTGCGCAGGTGGTGGTTAACCTACCATAAGGTCCAGGTGGTTGATTCGCAGGTGGTTTCAGATAATTCCTTCTATTTTTTCAACCTATAGGGTCCAGGTGCCTCCTTTTTGGATGGTCTTGGAGATGATGAAAGTAATTACTTCCAGAGAATGGTCGATCTGGGACAAAAATGCACATCCGATTCGGATGGTCCTGGACCCTTTACAAGCAAGGATGATGGATCCCATTGACTGATCATGGTTGTTCAAGTGCATGAGTCCATGAGTTGAAACCACCAACCAGCCTTCTTTTCTTCGGGTCAAGGACCAAGTGAGGTTTGGCATCCGCCACCTAGCCAGGACTCCAGGAGCTATATGGTCATCATATTGCATGTGCTGTTTCACAATGTTTCATATGATGAAGGGTGGTCAATTCCCATAGCCCAGCACGGCATGGCGTATAGTTTCTTTGGAAAGCAAAGGATACCATCAGAGCGACTGTCAGGTGGCCTATATCCACATATTCCATATATATTTAAATCCCATATATATATTATTAATGATAAGTTCACTGAAACAAAGACGTTCACCCCGGCGTAACTACTGACCAAATAAACACCTGCGACTTTTGCTAGTACAATGTTCTTCAGAGAACCAGGGGCTTTTGCTCCTTTGCGAGAACCTCTATAATTATCCAACGTTGAACATGCTGTTTGACGAACCAAAACTCCGTGCAACACCCAGCTTCTTCGCAGTGACCGGCGACATATATTCCCTACCTGGATCTTCCAAATAGGCGCCCCGCAACGCGGCGAATGTCTTCCAGGTACCGTTGCGGTGGGCTGCCTTCGCGGCCTGTCCCTCTTATGCGATGCGGGTGTGGTGCATTGCGACATGAAGGCTGCCTTCGCGGCATCGAGCGAGCCTTCTGCCCCTTGGGGTCCCGCGCATTCTCTTCTTGGAGGGGCATGTGTTTAGTTTCTATTTTTTTGGGGGGGGTTGTTTTCAGCAGATGCCGCTTTTGCTTTTCTCTTTATTGCGAGCCCCAAGGAGTTCTTTAGACACATACTATAGACTAACACAAAAAAGTGCGTACAAATTAAAAAATTCACCACTTTTTACTGTAGCGCGCAAATGTTTAACAATTAGAATGGTTCACGTGGAAGTGGAAAACCACCTGTTTGTTGCCATCCAAGGGGCCATTTGCCACTTGTTTCTGAGAGTGTATGTACCGAAAGGTAAAGATGTTGGTGAAGGGTTCCGCCAAGTTAGACGATGTTTGGACTGGGTCGAAGATCATGAGTGATAGACTCATAGACTCATAGACCTTCTATACCAGGACCTTCCAACAGTGTAACAGGTGGTGTTAGGACCCTAAGAGGTGGTTTCTGGACACCTGTTGTCCCCAAAAAGCACCTGTTGGAGGGTCCAGGTACGGAAGTACCCAGCAGGGCCCTTCCGCACATGAACTCATGCAGCCTGCACCGTGCTTTGGAGCGCCACGCCGCACAGCTCGCCGCTGCGTCGCGCGCTGCTCGATGCACGCGCAGGCGGACAACTTCATGTGGACGAAGGGAACTGACGGCTCCACCGTGGTGCGCTTAGTGGACTTCGGCTGCTTGGTGCGCAGCGAGTGGACGGACGTCTCCCCGAAGCGGCCGGACTTGCGCAGTGGCAGGATTGACCGAATACCAGCACCCGAGGGTGCCCAGAAACCACCTGTTAGGGTCTCCAAACAGCCTGTTGGGGTCCTGGCACTGGTACCTATCCTATATAGGGACCTAGGAAGGTACCTTCGCAGGTTCGGTGTGATTGGACCCTCCTTGGCGGTTACAATAAGCAGTGTCTCCCTGCTCACCGTACCTGAGAAGGTACGAGTGGATTGCTAGGGATTGACCTACCCTCACCGTACCTGGGCTCCAACCTCCAAGGGGAAGGGAGGTCAATCGGTGTGCCGTTCACAGGTTCAGCACCCGGACACTCTATGGCAGGGCATTACTGAGGTGGTTGAAACGGGGTCAAGGGACATATGCATGCCATACATGGAGTGGTTTGGTGTGTGGGATAGGCGCCTCCAAAAGGGACTTTAAACAAACAGATGTCAAAAGTAACTCTTCCATCGTTGGTCTGGGCAGAAACTGGTTTTCTGCACAGAGGGACGGACGAACGGCTTCCGGCACGCGCCGAGGCTGCAGTCGATTGGATAGTCGTTTGGAGAATGGCCGGAACTGGGCCTTCGCAGAGGGCGGAGCAGGACGATGGGCGGACGATGGGACACATTTTTTGGGTTCGGTCTCGGCGGCGGCCGTTTCTTTTTATTTTTCGGTTCAGGGTTTGGGACTTATATGACTTCATATCAGTCCCCAGCAATCCATGTCATGTATGGAATGTTTGCCTCATTTGGGTGATTCTATAAGAGAGATGTTTTAAGGGTCCTTTTAAAAGTATTTCCAGTCCATGGATGGTGTGGGCTAAACTCCATCGTCCAAGCTGACTCGTCAGCAAGTACGACTCGCGTGCCGGGATGTAGCGACGAGATCGCAGCTGAGGACGAAGCCAGTGATAGGACGGAGCCAGAGCTGGTTTGACTGCTGGACCCCACCAGCTGGACCCCTTAGACTTATCGCTGAAGTGGCTGCCGGCCTCGTGGATCCCTAAGACATCGTTCAACCTTCCGCGTTGGGGGCCGCAGGCTGGTCCGGAAATGGGGTGTCTCACCAGTCCCAGACACTCTGTGGATTCCGTGGATATTTAAACATCGACCCCGTTTCAACCACCTCAATGTATATAGGTAAATATTCCAAACCCTGCAGGACCTTCCAACAGGTCCGGTGGTTTTTTGACCACTAAGAACGTTATATTATACGTTATATATGTTTAACACAATATCAGAAACCAGAGTGTTTGGGATAGGTTTGGAGGGACCGGGAGGTCGGGCATGGTGTCTGGCCATTGGGCAGGACACATCGGCAAGTGGGCTCCCGAAATGATGTGCCTGGGCGGTGAGCGGGGATTCGGACTCTGCCGGGCTCTTCCGCATTTGCTGGCGGACCCGTCCCGAGTTCGAAGTCACACGGGTTTTGTGGGTTCATGTTGGTGCTTTTAACAGCTGGTTCTGAACGGGATTCAGGCTAGATCAACAGTGGGCGACTGGAAGCCTAGGAAAACGTTTGTGCCATTTGCGGGGTTGCATGGTTTTGAGGAATGAGGCCCCATCTCAAAGGCTCCACCTGGAATGGCGAGACCGTGACCTGCTCCTCATAGGCATAGTCTCAGCAACGTTTGTGCTTAGGGGAAGGGGTGCGAAAGACAGCATACTATCACTTACTGTATGTTGTGTCACTTGCTACGTACGTTAGGCGGACATAGATGCTCCCACATCATATTGGGGATGAAGTATTACCCCGACTCCTACGTGTCATCAACTGGAGAAGCATTCGTGACCATTATAGGGGATATTTAAGGGCTTACGCGGACGGTAGAGGGGATAGAGGCAAAAGACATGAGGCGACGGGGTCGGATTGTTGTCTGTTGTGGCTGGAATTGTGGGGAGAAGGAGATCTTGGCAGAGGCCTTCTTGGCGTCTGAGTTGGCGCGGTGCCGCCAATGGAAGCCGTGTTTGTTGGTGCTTTCAGCCCACTCGTCGCAGAAGTTGCATTGGAAGACAGTTGCCACCAGCCTCGCTCTAGCGCCGAAGGTGTTGCTGCAAACCAAGAAAGAGGATTTTCCGCCGGCGCAGGAAAACGTGGCCGAGTTCGCTGGGGAATGGACTTGAGAGTTCGTGGGGGACGCTGGCTGCAAAGAGGATTTGATGAGGCTGGGAGGCGCTCCGTTGCTAGCACGGTGCGAGAGTTACCAGCGAGCCAGCCACCGAGCAGACATGTGGAGGTACGTGCGACTGCATCGTGTGGGAGGATATTACTTGGACATCGTGCAGTCCGTGCTGGGACCGCGCCTAGAAAGCCAGCCTCATTTGATCATGAGCAGGGGCCCCAACCAGCATCACACCGTCGTTACATGGGATTTTTAGCGGGCAGTGGATCTCCAGGTTGACTTTGTTGGAGAGTTCTCTGCCTGGCTTTCTGCGTGTCGTGCAGGAGGTCGTGAACAGCGACAAGAAGCAGCGTTTTCAAATGCAGGCGGATGAGGTGCAGGACGGGTAGCATGTAGTGGGTCCGTGCTATCGTTACATCCCCTTTTTTCCGGAACAGGTTCCCTGCGCAAATCCAAGCCTTGGACTTGGAGACTGAGCCATCAACTCAGGTCAACACTTTGGATTTGGACCTGAATGAGCGTGCCTCCATCACCTGAAGAAGGGCTGGACACTGCCTTCTGGCACTGGGCATATTCTGAGCAGCCGGGAACAGCTGTTGTCGCTGTCCTCACCGACCTCAACCTTCACCGCTTCCAACTCCACCAAACCTTACAAACCTTCCACACACTTCAGGATACACCACTTTGGCACGACCCTTTCCAACAGAACCTTCCCACTCCCCTCAACCAACTTTTCACCCGATTCCACACACACATGAATGTCGCTGAGACACAGGTGCGGAGGGCCCTTGACATCCTTGACAACATCGGACGCTACCCAGCAAGGGCCTACCTCAGGGATCCCAACATTGATCCCGAACAACAACCTGCTGTACCAGGGCAACATCCCCGCTTGCAGCCCGAACCATCCCTTGCTGACGCGTGCGCTGGCAGACACCATGTGCACCTCGCAACCACAGTTGCGAAAGCGATACCTGAAGTTCTGCGAGTTTTGTGGCAGGAGATGGCCTCAGATTTGGGGCACCTTCCATCCCTCGGTTGGAACTTTTGTTCGCGGCTGGGGCCAATCTATCTCTTGGAAGAGAAGTTGGTCAAGGAAGGAAGCAAGAAGGTGGAGATGGCAGTCACCGCCACGGGCAAGGAGGTGCCGGTGGATGGGCATTTCATGTTTTTGGAAGGGTCGCGCACGCGTTACGCAGCAACGAGAGCGCAACAACTCCACAAAGTACTCCGCCTGCCTCGTCAAAATCTGCACGCCAAGGTCCACAAAGTACTGCACCTGCCACGAAATGTGCACTTCAAGGTCCGCAGTACTGCGGCTGCCATGAAAACTGCACTTCAAGGCCCAACAAGTACTACACCTGCCACGAAGTTTGCACATCAAGGTCCACAAAGTACTGCGCCTGCCACGAAATCTTCACTTCAAGGTCCACAAAGTACTGCACCTGCCACAAAATCCATACTTCAATGCCCACGAAGGACTGCGCTTGCCACGGAATTTGCACTTCGAGGTCCACAAAGTACTGCACCTTTCACGAAATTTGCACTTCAAGGTCCACAAAGAACTGCACCCGCCACGAAATGTGCGCTTCAAGGTCCACAAAGTACTGGACCTGCCACGAAAACTGCGCGTCAAGGCCGACAAAGTATACACCTGCCACGAAGTTTGCACTTCAAGCTACACAAAGTATCGAAGGCTCTAATGTACTTCTCTGGAGCAGTCCCAATACGTAGAGTGAGGACGCATACCATATCGTGTAGGAGGTTCATGTAGTGTGCTGACACTCTACGGCATCTCGGGTAGAAGAGCTGTACGTATGACTCGTGCAAGACAGACCTGTGCTCCGGAGAAAGTTCTTCATCGTAGTCCGCAATGTAGGCTATAATGATGTCCACAACCTTCTCGGGAACCCCGTACTCCAGCACCAATCTTTGAACTCTATCTTCTGCGGGAATTGGATCAGGCAGATCTCGTGACCTCGTCAGGCGGGGCATCTCCTGCAGATCAGATATGTCATATATTCTGTCGTAGTGTTGCAGCACTGCACCGTGGTAGTTGTTGATGCTATCGAAATCCTCGGGATCGAATGCCCTTCTCGGAAGTACGTTGGCAGGCATCCCCTGCAGCATGCAGACTGCCGGTGCCCTCATCGGGCTCGTTTCTGTACGAAGCCATCTCAAGTAGCCCCAATGCATGCGTGCCTAGCCACATGTGCTGATATGCGGTCCAGCTCGTACTCTACACATTCGCAAGGCTGCTTTGTTCGTGGCAAACTCTGCTGTATGGGCTTGTTCTGTAGTTCTTGCCTGCTCACTATGGTGCACCATCGTGGGTCACACTCTGCAAGTCCTGATATAGTGGCACGTATGGCTACCTTCTGACAGTTGCTTAGGCCGTGTCCATTATTGATCACGGATTCCTTCATCTGTGCCACACTCTCATGGTTGCTTTCTGCCCTTACTCCAACTGACACTGAAACAAGATGTCATTAGAATGACAGTGACTTGCATTGAGCCAACACCAGTTGACAAACAGGTTGTGTTCTTAGATGATTGCCAAGCGCATCCAACCCTCGCGAAGCTTGGCGGCGTGGATTGGGCAACAGTGCTGTGTGACAGCTTGAAAGCAGTGCTGGAATGCTGTTTGGCTTGAGGCTTCTTGTGGTCCACGTTCGTGAGGCTGCGGCCATGGCTATTGTAGATGGAAATCACGAGGACAGCGCCCTTCTTGCAACTTGTGGGGCTGTCAACTGGATGTGCCAGGAGTTCCGATGGTATGAAATGGCCCCGCTGGCTGGCACTTGGTATGGAGTTTTTCCATACCGTCCGGTTTTTGCATTGTCACCCTTGCGCTTTGAGCTGAGTGGCTTGGTGCTTGAGCAGCCGCAGCCTTCAGACATTAGGATGTTCCAGTTGCCTGAGCCTGCTGTACCGCAAAGGCCGTAGCGATCATGTGAAATACATGGGTGTTCACGTTGCATCCCTCTGTGAGATCCTTGAGAAGTTTCTCCTTAGCCTTGCGGTTCAAAAGGCAGGACGTCTGTGTTATCCCATAGATGCGATGGCTGGTGTTGTATTTTGTGGACCTTGTGAGGTGCAAATTTCGTGGCAGGTGCAATACTTTGTGGACCTTGAAGTGCAGATTTCATGGCAGGCGCGGTGCAGTACTTTGTGGACTTCCCAGCTTGCGAACCCCCCATCCACCACCATCACCACCATCAGCACCCACCACCATCACCATCACCACCACCATCACCAGGATCTCCACCTTCATCACCACCATCACCTCTCTGGACCCCAATGCGTCTAGATCTCTAGACTTTCTGCTGCACCTTCAGACCTCAAACGCACTGTTTGGGGTCTCTTGCCGGGATAGTTTGTATTTTCTATCCCTATAAACGGTGACTCCCCATGAGTGGGGAACATATGTTTTGTGTCTTGTCCTCAGCTTCAGAAGCCAGCAGCAAAAAGACAAGGTAGCGGCGTCGTTATTGCCCCCGCTGTTCTTTAGTATTCCAAACATGAAACTCCACGCAAACGATGTTTTTAATGGTTTGCGAGCTGCGTTTTGACTGATATTTGCAGGAAAACGAACAATTTGGTAAGAATTCCATTGTGTAAAATGTTTCGGTCCGAAAAAACAAAATTGGTCACCAACATAAATGGCTGCAGAGCTACATGCAACACTTCAAGAAGCAGCGAATCAGCGGTGGAACTTTCACTCCGGATTTTCAACAAACTATCAAGATACCACGGGTCTACGTCAATGATTCGGGGAGCATGACTTCACTGGTCATTCGACACAGTGCTTTGATTCACGACCTGCTTCTGCTTTTGTATTTTCTCCATAGCAATGGATCTGTACCTCCTGCCCTCGGAGCACCGTCCCGCTCAATTGAGCGGCATGCGCCGGTGCTACATCTTCAAGTTCCAAGACCACAATGCCCCGACGAGGATGGGGGAATGGATCTACCTGCATCAACAAGCAGGGGATCCTATCGATGAGGACGGCGAAGGACTCCGGAGGTTGTTCCCAGCAACTGGGCGGATTTCGTTCAGACGAATTACTCGTCGAGGGCATGTGGCGTTTGGAAGCGTGCATGGGGACCTACCAGGTTCACGAGACGGGAATCACGCTGCTCAACTTTGCTTGCTGCATTGGAGCGCGCCTCATTCCAAGGGTGGAGTTCGAGTTTCATGAGCAACACTTGCCTCACATGGCCCCCAACAACACAACGAAAGCCAAAGCTAAAGCGGACAAAGGACAATTCCGCCATATGAGCAACAAAACTGCGTCCGGATCAACGACGAAAAAACACATCTCAGTGAGGCGTGTTGACCCAAAACGGTCCAGCCACCAAATATCCCAGCACTCCATGTAAGGAATATTTGCCTACATTGATTCCTGAAGCCATTCCAATGTAGGTCAATATGCCATGCATGGAGTGTTTGGGAAACGTTAAGGATTGGCCAAAAGGTTTGAAATTGCACGCTGGATGGGCGTTGATGATGTGGGATCCCACACCATCCTTGCTGTATGTTTATCCACGCATGGCTATAGAAGACTTATAAAATCTAAGGCTAGATATGACAAAAAAAACACTAGACGACGAGTGGCCCGAAAGCATTTTTCATCACGTAGGAAGTCAGAGTGCGAGTTATCTGTTAAGTGTGTTATAAGTGTTCAGTGTGAAGTGTTAAGTCGAGTGTGTTGAGGCAGTGTGTGGGTCTCTGTGTGTGTGTATCTATGTCTGTGTGTGTATGTGTCTCTCTCTGTATGTCTTTCTGAAGCGCAGGAACGCCTGTTTTCTGCAAGTTCTTCACCTCTCGAAAGTCACCTCCGCGTAGTAAAGTTGTACTACAAAGTCGCCAGTTCTCATCTTCCAGCTCC
>CAXAMN010023472.1:315387-340156 GCA_963970005.1 Durusdinium trenchii
CCATTGAGACAATTGCGTTAACTGAAAAACCCAAGTTCGAAGTGTGTCCTGCTCAGCCGTCCCACTCGGGTGCTGAGTGTGATCCCCGTCACAGGGGCGCCGTTCTTGCATGGGAAAGCAACCACCCCAACGCACCACCGCTCACTGGATTATCACAGGAAGGCACCGACACCCTCACAGAATCAACCGCCACACCGGCCGCCGGGCCAAAAAACGGTTCTTGAAGAATCCTTCAGATTCCAAACTTCAGATCTCAGATTTCAGCATTCAGTTTCTTTTCATGTCTTCCAATCATGTGCGTGTTTCTATGTTCGCTATGTTGCTGCCGCGATTCTTTCATCGACAGAACTCAAGGATGGGCATTACAGCTCTTCAGCTTAATTCGAGATGCATGAACACACACCTACCAACAAGCTCACATTTAGCACCACCTTACAACATACTCACCACTGACACCAGAGATGACACCTTCAACAACAACAAGACAATACAACTCGGCACTTCTCCGCTGCTTTTTGCTGCCGCGCCGCGCCGCGCCATAGCTACGACCACGACATGCATTTTCCGTGGCCCTACGCTCACACCACGCCACCACCATTACCTACCACACAACCTCAACCCACATGGCCGATGCCACAACCATCAACTGCACCCACCTTTCCCTCGACACAACCATCGGCATACCCTCACCCACAACCACAACCATTTCAACCACCACCGTTTTTGTCCAACCCTACCGCCACTGCACTGACCTACGGCACACCCTCCACTTGGACTTTTGTCCAACCATGTCACGTGCCACCGCAACCCACACATCCAACTTCAGTGTTTCCGACAGCAGCACCTCCCCCGTCCTACTTGTTGCCACCACATCATCCCACACCACCGGCTGAACTTCCCCCCCCACTACACTGACACATCCCCCTCCAACACAGCAACAGCCTGCGATTGCCAATTATCCATCCACAGACCCCCAATGCGCCATCCCCCAGGGCGTTTGGCAACCCTATTCAGCTTTTCCCCCCGTCACACAGCCTCCACTCCAACCGTTGCCCCCGCCACCGCCTCCACAAACCATCAACGCCTCAACACCAACCCAACCTCCACCTCAACAGCAGCCACCATCGGATCCAACACCACCGATCCAACCCATCCCCACGACTGCCCAGGACAATCCATTACCAGTCCAAAACACGCCTCCACCAGCTACCGTATCCCAACATTCAGCATCCCCATCGCTGGTATCTGCCACACCAGCGCCTGGACCTTCACTACCAGCACCAGACCAACCTGACACCACTGCCTCACCAGCACCGCAACCACCTTCCCCGCAACCACCACACAGCAGTCGCCGCCACCACCACAAGAGCCGACGCAAGTCCGACCATCACCACAGAGGACGCCACCGCCACCGCCGCCGACATCGCCATCACCGCCACTCCAAACATCACAGCACAACCCGGCGACGGCGGTCGCCTTCAACATCCACCTACACATCCAGCCTTACGCCATCCCGCAGTCGTTCGCCACCACAACCCATTGATCTACGCCCCAACACCGAACACACCAACCCGGACCCCTCTCAATATCCCACCACAGCCGTCCTCCGTCGCCCAATCAACCGTTGGCGACCTCCACCCAACTTTCACACCTTTACACCTGCAGACCAAATCCTGGAATGGCTCGAATTCCACGCCACCCAACTCGACAATCCCAACCGACCACAACACCAGTACATTGCCAATATCCTCACAGACTGCAACATCACCTACAAGGAGATCACCGATTTCCGACAATATACCCACGCTAAGTGGAACGACACAACTCACCAATACGACCAATTCCAGTACTACGCCATTTCACTTCCCTTCCTCAACACCAAAGCCACTACACCAGAGCGGTTTCCCGCGCCACATCAACCCACCGGGAAGTCGCCCACATCAACGCAGGCCACACAGGCCCCGTCGGCAACATTTCCAACATTCTACGCCAAGGCCGTTTTTTACCCAGCACACTCCACTTTGCCAACTACCCTGGATTTTTTGCCCAGGGCGTTCGCATCACCCACAACCAACCCCATGACCACAACGAACTTGCCCGCATCATCCACAACACCTGGCAACTCCACAAGAATTCCCATTCCCTTATCATCACACTCCTTGCTTGGGGTGCTGCCACAAAATATACCTCTGGAGGTGAGGAACACGCCATGAACCTCCTTAACGACCACCATGGTGCAGTCTTTCATCAGAAGGGCCGCTGCTGGGTGATCCACCCGGACCACGCCATTGTCAAAGGACTGGCCTGGTCCACCAACTCCACTCCACCGGACCCATGACACCACTACCACACATCTACACACCACTACCACCTCCACATCCACTTTTGGTCTCACACCACCACCCAACCTTTGCTGTAGCAGCAAAAAAGAGCCTCCTGCAGCGGCCACGCGAATTTTGAACCCTCAATTTTTCTAGCTCTGCAGTGTTTGCTGAGAACATCTTTTTTCGAATTGTACCGGCTGTTTTGATGGAGTCTTTCACATGTCAGATTCTGCATCGTGGAGAGTGATTCATTAAGTCATGTACTTAATTGTCCAACCGGCATTGCATACTCGCACTTTTGCCTGTGGGAATTTGATGCTCGCTTAATTCATATGCACGGCCTCGGGATGACGCGCTCCCTCAGACTCGCCGCTGTCCGGCTGCTTTGGCGCGCTGCCGCAGCAACCTGTGACGATTCTTGACCACTGCACACCCCTACATCTCAGACTCATGAGCAGCACACCGACACCTCTACAAAACGACACCTCAACTCTCATACACAAAACCGCAGTGGCACTTTCGCAGGTGCACAACCTGCTTCGACAAGCAACAGATATTGTAGCACACCTCCACACGGTTTTCCTCCACCACAGCCACCAAGCGGACCCCACTTTCCGCCAACACTTTCAGCCACTTCCAACTCCGCCCAACCACCCTATACGTTTACCATCCACCACCTCATCCTGTGACTCAGCACCATCCAGACCACCCATCCGTTTACCAGCACCACCCTTACAAGACTCAGACGACACTCCCACAACACCCCCCAGATCCACAACCCACCACAACACGCAAGCGGAAGCAACCACCCCCACCACCTTTGAACCGACAGGCGGATTGGGATGCCTGGGACGGCGACGCTGACTGTCGCCTGGTCGAACTCAAAGAAAACCCCAAACTTCGTCCCAACTGGACCACTGTGGCCCGCCGAGTGGGCTTCTCCGTTGAGCAATGCCAAGCCCGATGGCAAGAACTCAAAGACATGCAACGTCAGCAGGACCAGCAACTCTTCTCCACACCACTACCAACCGCACCACCAAGACAAGCACCTTCCCCCTCACCAACACCCACATCACCAGCAGTTTCCCCAGCACCACATTCACAACCGGATTTCTCCCCTTCCCCCACAACAACGCCACCGACTTCACAACATCCAACGACTCCTGCTGCTGTGCTGCTGCCGCCGGCTGCTGAGCGAGCGCTTAGTGAAGACAGTCATCCGGAGAAATCTCCACTCACGCCAGTTGGCAGTTATTTCATTTGACCCGTTTCACCCACCTTCCTTACGGCGTGCCGCACGACAAATCCACTGACATGCACTGACATTTAGTTCTTCATACCCAGTCTATGTTCACCAAGTTGCCCAAATTCGATTTGTCAGTTTTCAGGCTCACCTCAGCTCCGCAGCCTTTTGTACGCCATCTCAGTCCATCAATTGTCATGGCCAATCCTCGCGCTCGCCCTCATAGCAACCCCGCTGATACAGAACACTACCTCCCACAGTGCCCTCCGAGCTGGCTCCAACCTTCGATTTGCACCCAACCCGATTTTCAATCCCTCAACGGCTCTTTGGACCTCCTCTTTATGGTCAACCAACACCTCCGCCGTCACCCATTCCACACTGAACCTATGCCAAGCCAGACTCATTTTCAAGACCAGAGAGCATACAACCTCCTTTACCGACTGCGCGGCGACCTGATCTTGCTGGACCGCCTGATCGATGACCTCTCCCAGGCTCGTCGACTCCTTCAATTTGTTACCACCGCCCCCGGGCTCCCAGGACAATACCGCATCAACCCCACAGCCACACTCTCCAGCAGAAACCTGGCTATTATCCACAACATACCGCCAGGTTTTCCACTACCACCCGGGCTTTCCAGCCGTTCACCCTCTCCTTCACCACGTACCCCACCACAAGACGCAGCCCGCCTGCACTCATACTGGACAGGCCCTCCACCACAAACCACCCCGGCAACTCACACCAACACTACCACTCACACTAGGGAACGTTCACGGTCCCGCGACAGCCTCTCACACCACATGGGCTAACTACAGCAACATCCAACCTCCATCTCTACGGCAGCCGCCGCGCAGTTTGCCAACTATGCGACAGCATCCCTGCCCACGGCTACTGTTACTTTTGTTTTTCAAGTCTCACTGACTTTCTCGGCGAGCGGAAAAACTCAGCCATGCAACAGAACTTCTTTTCACATTCACACTGCTTAATGGTTTTTCCCTCTTGCTTGCCACCATTTGTCCGCAGCCATTTGACCGAACTGTTTCTTCATAAACGTGCGCCCTTCCTACGACATGATGCCTCCCGATGATCTACGAACTCCACAACCTCCTTACTCAGCGACCACTACGTTTTCCCCTGGCCCACCCACTTCACACCACAGCTACTATTTACCGAACAATCCCATGCCATACTTGACTCCATCCGTGACACACCAACCTGAACTACTCCTGCTCCACTGGATGATCAATACTATATCCTCACTTGTCGAGGATCTCCAACATCACCCCATTGTGCGAGATCCCATCCCCCCCAATGTCTACTTTCACCAATACACCAGCTTACAGACTTTTTCTGCAGACACGCAACACATTGCGACATTTGATCAACACCACCCACGACGCCCGCCGTGGACTCAACAGGCTGCAATTCCTTCCCGGCTCACCAGGCTCCCCTGGCCACTACCGCATTGATCCCACCCTTGACATCCCACCACAGCAAACCAACCTCCTCTCCGGAGCCACCTCTCAACGCAACCCAGCCACACCATCACCCACCAACACGCCACCGCTCCTCCACCGGTTCAGTGGCAGAGACAGGTCTCGTTCTCGAGACCGGCTTCCCCTCACCACACTCTCACAGCCAAACCACACAACCTCAGGGCACCAGATCATCCCGGACCCACCTTCCGCAGCTCCCGGCCACCGCGGACACCTGCACCAAGCACTTTGGACGGCCTCCACCTCCAGCTCCACCTCCTCGGTAGCTTGCCACCTGCTTGCTGACACACCGTCCTCCTCCCCCCTGAGGCGTCGGGTAACGCTTGGTCTCACACATTACGCTTTGCTCAGAGATCGAAAAAACCTGTCCTTTTAGCTTTCTTCACTCTATCTCCATTTTACCACCCAGCAGTCACACATTTATCTCCGCAGCCATTTGAACTTTCGACGGGCCGATTCATACAACTCGCTTCGCCTTCCCACCATCCCATGGACTACGACTCTCCTGATTGGGATCGCACTCCCACGGAGTCTATCGAAGTGAAGGAAGAGACGCCACACCTCACCAAGGCAGAAGCCGGTGAACCATCCACCAATGACCCAAAGCTGGAACTCACGAAAAAGGAAGAAGACTCCCCACAGCATGCTCCCATGCTTTGCCCTCCGGTCAGCGCAGTACCGGACAAAACCTCTACCACATCTACAACACCACCAGCCAAAGCCCCTCCAGTCTCTCACACATCTTACCGCAACCTATCTACACGCAACACACCACAGACCAACCCCAAGCCAACACCAACACCGCCTGATGCCATCCCTCCGCACACCACGCCAGCACCACCATCCACCACATCCTCCACCAGCACTGAGGACCCAGTCATCCTCACCACCAATGTTCCCATTCTACCAAAAGCACGTCCGGGGCACCCACCTATCAATACCACTTGGGTGCGCCCCCCCACAATGGCACCACGCCCCCTCTTCAACAACACCTACACGCAACCCTGTACAGGTCACCATTCCACGTCCCCACCGGAACGGCCAACTTATACCCTTCAACTTTTCCAACGACATCAAGCATTACCTCAATCCCACAGCACATCCCACTCGACGACCAGTCACATCAAGTCCCGTACCACCATCTCACTTCAGTCCAACCACTACCACCAACACCACTACAGTTTTCCCACCGGTACCCCCCATTCCAGATGCGCCACTAACAGAGCAGCAGGCGGCCACGCTCCAACAAACCATCCTGCGGATTGCGCGCCAAGCCGCCGCTGCAGCCGCGGCCGAGCTCAACTCACGCCACAGCAGCTCATAGTCTCACCCCGCACCTTCACACAGCGTGTGATGACCAAAAAGAACGCCACCTCCGTTCAGGATTTCACTTTCCACTATTTCGACTTTTTCTACATTTTCCTGCCCATTCTACTTGGATTGACACCTGGTTCTAACCTCTCAATCCCACATGCAGGTGTGTTCTACCTGACTGCAGCCGTTTTTTCAAACTCGTGATCGTTACCTGCAACCGTGCACCGCTTCCACACTTAGCTGTCAATGGAGCGTCACGCCGACTATGATGAGCAGTCTGAGGCTCTACTTTTCTTCAATGAAGATCCGGAGGAAATACCTCCGCAAGTGCAGGATCCAACATCCCCGCTGCAGCCTCCACCCAATCCACTTCCCCCCACCCTCACAACCCGCACCATCAGCCAGCACCAACATCTCGGCAGACCAATCGTTTTGGGCCGAAGTATACACCCTCCAACCACCCCACGCCCTTATGGGCATCCTCACTGACCTTCACGTCCACAGATTCGTTCTTCACCAACACTTGGACAGCCTCAACGCCCTTACTGACACCCCTATCGGACATCAACCTCTAACTGATACACTCCCACCACCTGTCCAGCGGCTCATTGCCATTTACCACAACAACGTACAACGCATCCAGAGCCACACGCGCCTGGCTCTCAATGCCATTGACACCATGGCTCGGTTTCCCCCAGCAGCATATTTCCTGGATCCCAACCTAACCGCACAGACCTCCACATCAACACACACCGAGACAGACCATCCTCCCAGTTCCACTTCACCCCTTCGCTTCTACCCAATTCCCACCGCCACAACCCGAACTACTACTTTGCAGGACGTCGCCACTCAAACTCCTCCACCTTCAGAATCCATTCTGGTCAATCCACTTCCACCACTTCTCATGCACGAATCCCAACAGACCACTCCTCGAGCAACCCCCCCGAGCAGCAACCCACCACCGTCACATCCAGACGGACATCCACGCCATCGTCCAGCTCCCTTCTTTTGCCGGCCTCATACCCACAGCAGACAGCAACCAATCGGCACCCTCCCCTCCCGCAGCCAGCAGTACGCTTCCCACAGCATCCCCCAATCCCACATCAGCCACCAACAAACAACCACACGATCGATGGCAATACGTCAACCTCATCCCCACACCTCCTGTCACTTTGCCGGAACAGCCCCACACTCCACCTACATTTCCATCCCCCATCGGCGGCACACCACGCAACAGGCGTTCCAAGACACCTCCTCGCACCACTACCCCCACCCGCACCCGCCAGCCAGATCCACGCACAGGCTCCCCGACCCCCCACAGCAGTGCCTCCGGCATCAACCGCCATGCTACCACTACAGTCCACCCACTTCCAAAGCGACCTCCACCATCGCTCTCTCAAGCCCTACAGCAACATTCTACCACCGAACCCCTTCAGCCTGTTCCCCCGGCAACTGGCTGGCCGTGCTTTCAAGGCGGATCTTATACGCCAGCACCCTCCGTGGCACCACCGACAGCCGCTCCCACGCCCACTCACCCATGGCCAGCACAGTATTCCCTTCCAACACAGCAACCCACCCCATTCATCTCACCACAGACTGGCTCCTCCGCCTTGAGTCCACCACCCCCAGTGGTCACGCTCCGCCCATCCACGATCTGGTTGGACGCGCAAGGGCGCCCCTTGCCGCTATCACAACAGGACTACGATCCAGTCACCGACCCGTGGCATGCAGATAACCATTGATCACGCAGCTGCAGCTCCTGAGGCGCCTGCCATGATTTCACCGAGGATGATTGGTACAACACCTTTTCCTACCCTCACTCCCTCCACGTTTTTGCCATGTAGGTTCTGTTTTTACCACAACTTTCCAACAACACGCCCACCATCATCTTCGGACAGTCGCCCAGCTTGCTCCGCAGACAACCACGTTCAGTTTCACCTCGCACAACGAAAAACAGCGCGCTTCAGTGGACAGTCTGATACTCAACATGTTGTTCGGATCCACACAGACGCCTTCTTGGGTTTTTCCGGTTTTCCTGTGTTCTCCGCGGTTTTTCGAGTTTTTCTCTTTGAAACCGTTTTCCGACAGCATGACTGTTTTAACGCCACCATTGCTCCCTCAATTGACTGTCCTACACCTGTTTTCCCATTTTCAGCTTGCTCAAATCAACAACCGGTGCTCCACGCCCACGATCCAGTGATACTTCGCCCAACCACCATGGACGCGCAGTGGCAGCAATACTACTGGAATCATTATTTGATGCAGCAACATCATCAGCAGCTCACCAACCCAGATACCACAACTTCTCCTCCCACCACCGCACACCACGCCTACAGCCCCACAGGCACCTACGGCCCACTCACTCACGCACTTCGTACACACCACGTCCACCACTCCAACCCATATGTGACTCCACCGTACACACCGCCATCGCAGCATACACCCCCACCCCAGGCATCCACCTCCCAGCCGGAGTTTCCACCTCCGCCACCGCCACCCCTGCCAACGGCCGAACCCGTTACTCCACCACCATCGACTTTCCAACACAGCCCACCGCCACCACCCACCACACGTGGCAACACAGCGCCTGCCCCACCGCCCCCACACATTCCATCTCCCACACCACCTGTTCCCGACTCCTGGAACCCAACCGAGCAACATTGGGACTCCAACACCCTGCACGGCCACCAACTACATCGTACAATCCAACCCACCCAGTGGTCTCGAAAAGCAGGAGTGGCCGGACTCCCCACCTTTGAGGTTTTCCCGTGGCAATTGGCTTACCACGGTACCTCCGAGTTCACCGCCCGTACCCTGAGCAACGGCAAATTCACAGGTTTCATGGCCACCAGAAGCATAGCGGAGTCAGTCTTCGTTACCCATTTTCTCCAACAACTCCGCGAGAACCGCCTTGACCTTACCTTGACGGCATCGCGGAGGCTCTCCACACCCAACAGAGCACAGACATTCCCAACAAAACTACCCATGCCCGAGCGTTTCACGCTCCCCTCATCAAACTGCTTATCGACCAACTGCAAACCCACTCTCCAGCACCTGCGGAAGGCTCCGCTCTACGCGCCCTCAAAAACACCAACGACGAACTGGCTCGTGCACGTCAGAAACTCCAAGACCTGGGCAACCCACTCACACCAGTCAAGAACACCAGCCGATCCTCTGCACCAGCCGCCCCTTCCCACGCACCCACGCCACCACCACCGAAACCACCAGCCATCACCGACGTCTTGCAACCACCACACCCCACGCTGCAAGACGACATCCCCGAAGGCTGGAACTACCCAGATATCCAACAATGGGTCACTACCTTTGACCCCGCCATCCAAGAAGCTACGAAGGAAGTCATCCGACTGCTGCAAACAAGCAAAGTCACCACGCAGCAGCTAAAAGAAGCAGCCACCAAGTATGGCCTCCCCCCTTAACCGGGTCAACAGACTCCCCATTCGCAGCCTACAACAGCTGGTGGGAGTCGGCGCAGCCATCGGTTGCTGACTCGCCATCTTGGCCCAGCAGCAACCCAGCCACACCAACCTCACCCAACTCTTCCACCTGCACCGAGCACTTTCCATCCTCATTCACCGCACCCAATACATCGACCGCGCCGAGGCCATCTTTGCAACCGGCCTCATCCACATCACACTTCTTTTCGCATACCCCTCCAACACCCGTCGCTCACAACAGTGGCGCAACCGCCTCCGCCAGCTCCACATTTTACCCCACACCTACCACTACCACAACTTCCTCTCTTCCAATTCCGTCTACATCAAGCTCCACTTCAATCCCGACCAACCCCAACGCTGCTACCATCAACATGGCCACTTCTACGTTGGCTCCACAGCTATCGGCATCCTCCACCGCGAGCACAATCGCCGCGCCAAACTCAAACAACTCCAAAACAACATTCCCATTTCTGCAGAACTCTCCTTACGTTATTGGCATTCACACAACAATATCCACCACTACACCACTATTCAACTCACCTCCCATGACACATACGACCAAGCCTGGATCCAAGAGCACCACTACATCGCCAACTGGATGCCTTCACTCAACTGGCCTTTTATTTCCCACCACCTTAAACTCAAAGCTCAGGGATGGCAGTTCGCGAAACACAGAGCCCACTTCTACTCCAGACTAGCCACCCACAAACGACTTTTCCGACGCCTTCGACAACGCCAGTACACCCTCAGGGAACCACACCTCTACACTTCCACTAAGTATCACGCCCTCCAACTTCTTCGCAACCTTACCAAACACACCACAGCCTCTTTTGAGGCAGCAAAACAGATAAGAAGCGGCCGCCACACGGACCTCGAGGTGTATGCAATCCGGCGTATGGCCGCCAATTTGGAAGAACCTGGCCGCAGCCGAGCTCTTCACATCCTCAACAAAGCCTTGATCTACCGCAACCTCACGCCACCTAAGCCAAACATCCCACTGACAGTGCCCTTCTTGGCCCATGACGACTTCACCAAGCACTGCCAACAATGGCTTCGTACCACCATCCAGCAGCACAAGCATTTCACCATTCCCCTCCACCTCCCCTCCCACAGACTGAGGGAAGCCGCCCACAAAACCCTCCGCTCCCACCTGCACAACCACCGCACATGGGAGGACACCCTCCACTCCCCGCCAGATCCAGCAGACCTCCCCTGTGCATGCGATCACCTTCGCACACTCCTGCAGGATCCCGATACCCCTACCATCAATGGCCACTACATCCTTACACTTGACCAACTCCAACTCCCTACACACCTCAGCATTTTCCTCAACGCCAATATGAACAGCACCTATTACCCAAGCAAAGCTCGGTACTTCCTCATTTTCAAGACTGCCTATACCAAATGGCTCAAACTACAAGGGCTACCACCATCCCTAGTTCAACACCTACAGCCTTTCCTTGAGCACCAATGGCGCCTTCACAACACACACCTCAAGCAGCAACCCCGTTTTACGGCCAGCCTGCTTCGTCAACTCCAAGAACATTTGGGAAAACACACATTACTCCACCACGCCGATCATGAACTCCAACAACTGCGACTTTTTTGCCCTCGCCAATACTTCACTGGCGCCTTCAACACCTGGCAATCCCCTGAACTATTTGAACCACTTCCCTACATCACTGTCGCCAACATCCATGACCACCTAGCCGCCACCGTCCCCCCCATCCTGCGCACCCGCTACAAGTGGGGCTTCCGAAAAGACTTCAACATCCCCTACGGTGTTGTCCACCTTAAAGAGAAGAAGCACTGGCAAAAAGGCCGTACAATTATATCCTACTTCCAATCACTCAGCGGCAACTTGCTACGCATCACCAGCCGTGCCCTCGACATTATCCTCCAACACCTCTACCCTCAGCATCCAGGCCAAATGTCCATTCCACAGCTTTGGCACCACTTTCACAGCTACCTCACCCAAACCCCACCCGACATCTCACTACACGCCACCAATGATGACCTGGTCGGCTTTTTCAACTCCGTCCCCCAGCACCGACTCATCGATGCAGTCCACTCCCTTGTTCTCCACTGGCAACAACAGCAATCCACACACACCTTAACGGTGGATGTCCAGGCCACCGGCAATCCGTTCCACCACTCCCACATTGGCAGACACCATCGAAAACACCCTACCCAACGCACCATCCAGACTTCCGACATCACCACCATTGTGGCTTTTGCCCTCGACACATGCATTTTCCGGGCCTGCAACAACACTTACAAACAAATCCGAGGGGCCGGGATTGGATCCCAGCTCTCTCCAGCCCTATGCAATGTTGCCATCACCCTCATTGAGCATTCATGGCATCAGATCCACAACAACCTCCTTCAACACACAGACCTCCACTTTACTTACTACCGGTATGTCGACAACCGTTTCATTGTCCACAACGAACATTTCCTCCAACACCCGGCTATCCAAACCCTCATCCACCACAATTTCTTTGGCGACCCTGTGGAACTTGAACCGGTGGAGGATTTTCATCTCCTCGGTTTCAACATCGACCTCCCACAACGCACTATCACCTACATGCAACCTTCTCAACCCTGGAAAATCCGGGACTCCACAACCGCCGGGAGCCAGCGCTTGGCTCTATCAGGCCTCCAATCACGACTTCACACCATTCGAAAATACACATTTCCACCCTCCAGCGCTGACGTTGCTGCGGCTGAACTCGTGAACCTATATGTCCAAAAGGGGCATAACTACCACGCTTGCCACCGGTTTTTGAAAAAAGCGCCGAATGCGGCGACCTGTGTGTGTCCCACCCTGGACAAAGGGTCTTACACCACCACTCTTCCCATTCTACACAGGCAGGGGGCAGTGACAGAGTTTGTGGAATCACTGCCAACGAAGACGTCCACATTCTCTGGTGATGCATCGGGAGACGTCCTGATGTGTACCTGCTTCAACTTTTGAACACGCTGTCCAATCTTTTGGTTTGATTCATGGTGGTTCCACACGATACTTTCCCCACAAACAGGTTTCCCACTGCACTGCAGCTGCTGACCGCCGCTTCCACTTGCGCTTGTCGTGAAACCTGTGTTAAACAATACAGTTTAAGCTGACCTTTCCACCTTGCCGTTCCATCGCCTTCCTTCCCATTGAGACAATTGCGTTAACTGAAAAACCCAAGTTCGAAGTGTGTGTCAGTGTGAGTGTCGAAGTGTAAGTGTCGAAGTGTCAGTGTTCAAAGGATTTTCCGGAAGAACCCTTCGCAATGCTTTCGGGAATTACGGGTTTGAAACACGCATGTGTGCAAGAAAACATGTGTGCGCAACACAGCACGCTTCGTGTATACAATTGGTGCGCCCTAAGAGTTTCCTTGGTACGGGTGTGCAATTTGAACATATTTGAACCGAACGTTAAGATCCCACCCCGCCCCTCCCAACCCCACCCCACTCTCAGTCACTCGTATTGTGCGCGTAGCGTAGAAAGGTTTCGGCTGTATGGGTGTGCAAATTGAACCGAACGTTAACATCCCAACCCCACCCGCCACCGCACATGCTATGATGTGCATGACGGACACGAATGTCAAAAAAACCTGTAAATACCACACGAAACTAGAAAGTGCCGCAAATACCGCACAAAATCATGTGCAAACGCTCAAAAACAGACCCAGACCCCGATTGGGCCCGGACAGATGTCCAGGTCGCGTCGTGAAAGCCTGACGGTCTCAGGTTGCGGTTGCCCATTACCGACAAAGCCGATGTCTGGGGCCAAGCGGTCGCCCTCTTGGAGCTCTACTCGGGCCGCGCCTCGGTCCGATCGGCCGAACGGCGGCGGCGGAACGGGGAGTGGCGGTCGGGAATGGCAGTTCTAGGGTCCCTTTTCGAGTCCTATAGGGCACTGAAGATACTGAAGTCCAAAGGTTGAGCAGTACGAGCCTGCAGATTTTGGAGCCTCAACAGTGTGTAACTGGGGTCTCTGGAACCAACTTCAAGTAGCTCTAGAAAATGGGACATGACCCTACAAAAAGAAGGTATACTTGTACCAATTTTTTTTCGAAGTACCAGCAGTTGGGTCCCAAGTCGACCTTTTACGAACCCTCTTTGTTGGCATATATCACTTCGGGTACGACACCAAATGAGAGCGGTTGCCGTGTCAAGGCCAGGAACCGGTTCCAGGAACCGGTTCCGGGTGGCGAAACGAGAACCGACTGGAGCGGGTCGACTGCAGATGGGAATTGTACGATCTGAAGATCACTTAGACGTAGCTTCAAGTCGTTTGGGTATGGCAGATGTGCCAACCACAAGTTCGAAAAGAACCATCGAATCACATGCGCATGAGTGCCGTGACCCGTGGCCAGCAGCCGGTTTTTGCCCTCCACCGAGGCAACATGTGGAACGAAGAAGAAGACACGGCAGCTTGGACCGATTGGCAGCCGTCGACGCTGTCAGCCTCCCGTTAGGCCCGTTAAGGGCGAGCCCGGGGCCACATCTGAACAGGTGAAGATGATGTGGGACGGTGAGGATGTGGATGCTTTGTGGGGTTTGTTCTAACTAGCTTTTGAGGATGGAGCCATAAAGCCCTTTGGGTCTGATCAGCCAAGATAGGGTTGGTGCTGCTGTCTAGTCTACTTTAATTTATACAGTACGGAGACTATGGGAACTAAGTCTATCATTCTGCACAGTGTAAGACTTACCAAAATGCCCTGTATCATAATTTCTATTTTATTATATAAAAATACACTATGGGACTATGGAACAGTTGTCCATCATGTTTCATCTTTATATAACTGTATACTCAGTCTTAGGAAGCTCTACCTGGACCCAAGTTCAAGTATCCATGACAATTCTACATGACCCAATACAACAAAAACAGGTAGGACTGGTATACGACTGTATCCAATATTCCGAGGAACCAACGAAGGGTCCAGGTATACATGCAGTGTCATTTCGGAGATTGCATTTCGGAGATCAGATCAACGGGTCTGGTTCAATGGGACCTATCATCGGGCCCCTAGACTACAGTGACTGATTCGGGAGAAGAAGCAAAAACATATATGGTCGACGACAGTGGACTTAATCTCTCGTGAAAGAGGAGTTCTTGAGCGTTAACTGGTTGCTCCTGATCCTTGCAAGACTCCATGCTCAGGTGGAGTACATGTTGGCGCAAGCTTTGGGATTAGTCAATCAGAAGGTGGGCACATCGGTGGTGCAGATCTCCATCGCCGTCGTTTTCTCGATCAAACACATCCTAGTTCATGGTCTAGGATATGTTTATTTAGCCGCTCCGCTCACCGCGTCGGCGGATTTTCAACCTTTACTTGGGATGATTGAACCCACTATCCAAAGGAACTATCCATGACGACTATCGAACTTTCACAGGGTTTCACAGGGCACAATGAGCTTAGTCCACGCTGGGTGACGGGGGGCTTCAAGTGACTCGCGGGTTCTCTCGATGAGGGGTTTCTTTATTTCCCTAGAGACGTCCAACCACTATAGTGATTGAATGGTTCGATACAGAACCATCGTTGTCAAAATAAGGATGTTACACTAAGACACCAGCTCAACCATTTTTAACTTATAGTCTTGGAAGGCCATTGGCTTCCCAGATACCCAAAGATACCAGGACCCTCCAAGGGGCGTCTATAAACAGCCTCTTAGAGGTGATTCGGGGTGTCCAAAAACCACCAGACTTGAAGGTCCTGGTTTACACAACATTAGAATATATAGATATATTATGTATAATTGTATATAATCTATAATATTAACATAGAACTGCATGCACTCGTTCAAGATACCCAGACACTCCATGTATGCCATATTTGCCTACATTGGGGTCGTTTCAGGGGTCAATGCAGGTAAATATTCCACACATGGAGTGTCTGGGATCTGGTGGGTTTCACATAATTTCACGGCTGAAAGCTGGGTACTTGAACGATGATGTAATTTTAACGGGATCATTGAACATAAACAACACTGAGTCTTTTTATTGCTCGCGTGGCTTGCACTTGGGTTGGTGGCCATTTCAAGAGAAAGTGGTGCTTTGGGATGCTTTTGGTGAAAAGGAACTTCGCGTCAGTCTCATACTCCTTCTATCTGACCTCTATGCGGCCAACAGGTGTACCTGGACCCTCAAAGTACCTTGGAAAATACGGTCATACATAGTCATACCATGTCATACCTGTTCTTGCTTCGGGTCATGTCCCATTGACCTTCGGGTACGAACGGTCCGTTGGGTCCAGAACGACGTCCAGAGTTGCAAGCCGTCCATCCCACAGGCCGGCTTGCCGGAGAAGCTTCTGCGGCGAAGTCCGCTCGACATCCGACGCCTGACCGGAGCAGACGGAGCAGACGAGACGCGTCGTCGGTGCGTTGGGTGTGTAGCAGCGCGCAGCATGGAGCAGTGTTCGGGAATTTGAAGGTTAAGGCACCTTTCCCTCAAAAAAGCCCTTTCACCTTCTCAGAAAAAAAAGATGGTTGGACCCTCCAAGAGCGAGCGCCCAGAATGCATTAAGTGGCGAACACTGCTCGGTCAGAAAACCCTCTCAGAGGGTGCCGTTGTGGATCCAAGGTGTGAAAGTGCTTGTTGTCTTCCTGGTGGCTCTCGTCACCTGTGGGACAGTCCAGAGTCGGACTCCCCCGCCCTATCCGCCCTTGGCTGTCGCCTAGGCTGGCAGCTAGACCCACTTACCTCCCGAGAAGGCAATGTTTATATAGAGTTCAGGACCTGTTTTGGTTGTATTTTTTGATGTCAAATCCTCAGTCAAACAGGGGTTCGCTTGTAAAAAACATTAAATCAATGGTGGTTGGAATCCTAGGCTAGAGCAAGCAAGGGCCATGTTAGGCGGACACATGAACCAAGGGGAGGGATCCAGGCAAACTCCTCGTAGCTCGAACCTGCAGTCCCAGTCCAGATGGACGAAAACCATCGCCCGAACGAGGGCCCCTGGTTTCTATGAGCCACTCCATGTGTGGAATATTTACCTACATTGACCCCTGAAACGACCACAATGTAGGCAAATATGGCATACATGGAGTGTATACAGTGGCTGTTTGTGATCGATTTGAGACAATGTTCAGCCTTTGGCAAGATTGGTGACCCTTTCAGACTTTCCTCCCGCTGCTGTTGAGTGGATTGTTTTCCTGAGCTGAAGTTTGGAAATGCCCTTGTGCATGTGGTGCCTGTGGTTCTTGCAATTGAATAGTTTCTTGACATTTGTGTCGGAGGAGCACACCGACAAGAATTTAGTCAAAATCCCACAGCCAGGGTCCAGAAATCCAGGAGCTATATATATATTACTATATATATATAGTTAACAATCGAATGTATGGAATATTCACCTACATTGACCCTTAAAACATCTTGAAATCACCTCAATTAAATGTAGGCAATTCTTCCATGGGGTTGTTAGGGATAGGCGATGGGTCAAGACCTTGCAAAACAGATGGATCAGTCCACGGTCATGTTGTTCAGCTGGCAACCCGGAACCGGGAAGCCGACTGGGGGGTTCACCAGCTCAGACCGTCCACTGGACTCCCAGGGGTCCATCCATGTATGGAATACCGATCAGGCCAGCGGTGGCTTCGGGATCGCATATATATATATATATATTGATGGAGTGTTTGGGATGGATACCCAGGGGTAACAGGGTCCGAACGTAACGCCGTAACAGTTAGTAAACAAGGATCACTATTAAACAGGCCTTTACTCATCATCAGCATCCACCGTTACTGGTACATTTGGATAGACCCAACCCATGGTATCTTCAGATCGATGCTTCCTGCTTTCTCCACTGGCCGCACGCATCTTCATGTCCCAAGGGCAGCTTTATACGCCTTCCCCTGCCTACTTTCCCGTGCAACGCATGGGCGTGGCTCCTCACGTGCGCTTCAAGGCGCAGAATCCGGATTGGAATCGTTATACTCTTCATTGACCCTCAAAACATCTTGAAACACAAGGCAACTGATGGGTCAATATTCCATGGATTGTTTGGGGTTTTGACATCAGTTGTGTGGGCTGCGGGCTGTGGTGGGATATGCCGTGACTCCCGGGCGGATTTTCGGGTCATTGAAACGGATTTTTTGGAGGGGGTCTCTACTCATTTGCAAGACGATGAAGCGAAACCTGTTATGGTTTCTCTGTACATGGTGCTTTTCTGTCTTACGTCAACTTCATCGAAGTCCACCAGCATGAATGGGCGTGAATCTCGACCAACCTTTATTTGATCGCCTTTCCCTAGCCTTTCAAGACCATTAAGAGACTGGTGGTTGACCTGGTTTTGTAGTCTAAACTCTAAACTCCTCAGTATAACAACTGTTGTTTGGTGAACATCCTTAAACATCAAGGGTCGTTGGGTAGTTGGACTGTAGACCTTGAAACCATGCAACATGTTTGCCTCGACTGGCTGGCTTTTTTTAATGTGAAAAGGCATACATGTAGCACAGTTGGATGATCCAGTTATGTTATCCGTATGGATCCACATACCTTCTGAGAAGGTGATTGGAGACTATTGATTCGCCAGGAGGGCCCAAATTCTTCTGGGAAGGTATGTGGATCCATAGGGCCTAGGGTCTTGTTTTACAGATCTTAGATGACCAGTGGACCTCTGAAGATCTTAGGGAATGGGTGGACCACAGGGCATTCTCTGGCCCTGTGGATCCACACATATTGAGAAGGGGGGCCCGTTGGACATATATAGGTACTATAGATTCAATGATTGGAATCCCGAAGGACTCCAGCTGTTTTCAAGGACGTTGCGCTACCAAACCAGCTCACTATGTGTGGATTCCAACCATTGAATCAATGGTCGATAGTGAGGAAGCGCCCAATCACCTTCTGTCACCTTCTCAAGCGTCTCTGAAATGGTCGAACGGAAGGCGAAGGCATTTTTAAAAGGCACAGAGGTACGTTTGGTGCGTAACGTACCTCAGAAACGAGCTATCACCGGTTCTTCGTACCGTCGTCAAGGGGCCGAACTTCCTCGGTTCGGTTTTCATGTTTCTGTCCTAGGCGACGCCCGGTCGACCAGACCATTGAGCCATACCCAGACACGACCCTAATGGGACTGCCATATATGCCGATCAGTTGGGGTGGTTGACTGGGGGTCAATGGGACGGCATTATATATGGCAGTCCCATTAGTCGTGTCTGGGATACACTCTGTGGAACCGAGACCCGAACCGAGAAGTGGACCACGTCTTCCATGACTCTTCGGAACATCGTCTGACTCGGCATGCCGTTCCAGGTCTCAAATACCGGGTATGGGTCCATGTAACATATGGATCCAGTACCTGGGACCAGACGGAACCGAAAATGGGACGTTTGACCCACACAACTGACGCAAGACCCATGGGTCCGTAGTTAACTAAGTTGGTTCCTGGTAGTCTCATGGGTGGTCTAGGAAGGTATTTGGATGTCAGCGAGGGGGTCAGCGAGACGGTTCGCATGCCTACCGGGCCTCGCGTTTGATCCGCGCATGCAGAGGCTGATCATGACAGGGGAAAAGCATGCTGTCGTGTACCACGGAGTTTCTCGTACAGTAGCCCATTAGAACAGTAGGAGAAAGCTTAACATTTAGGTCAAACAATTGATCGTTGACCCTTTCATATGTCTTCGGGAAGGTATAGCTTGGTGCGACTGAAGGTCCAAAGTGGCAGGCAAGCCCATGAAGTGGCACTTTTCTTTTTGGAAAGCGACCAACATTACACCCAACGACAGAAACGATTTGAGCTTCACTAAAAACGACGACACTGTTAATACCCAACTGTGCAAAATGAACATGTATTCCTTTTCAATCCTTTTCATTTATTTACCAGCTGAGGCAGAATAGATTATTAATAGTTAGAAGATCTAGGCATATATTCGCCTTAACATTCCCCCCCAACCCATGGTTGATTGGCAAAGAACAGATCATCAAAACCATGGCTACTTCGAATCAACACCGGATCCGCAGCCGGGTGCCCTGCGTTACCGCGCGGATGCGCCCAGACCCACCCCTCCGCGGGGATGCGCGCCGCCTTTCCAGGAGCTTCGACCCGCGACTTGGGGCCTGTCCTGCATCCTGGGTGATGAGACCAAGTGGGACAAGACCAAGAGCCTAGGCCGATGTCGTTGGCTCGGATCTAGGCGATAGGTCTACCCCACTCCAGGACCCCCAAGCATACCAAGCTTGGTAGGGTGTAGCCCATGACCAGTAACAGTCAGTTATCAAGCAAATCCACTATTTTTGGACAACGCCTCTACTAATCATCATCATCATCATCATCATCATCATCATCATCATCATCCACTGTTACTGGTAATGGGATAGACCCAACCAATAGGTTGATGATGGTTTATGGTTTCCGTCATATCGACCCCGCGGATTCTCTCTCCGTTCATACCGGACTCATGGGATGACTGACCGACCACTCAACCACTTCAACAGTCGGTGGGGAGCGATCCTGGGGAGCCGACTCTCCTCTCCGGGTTTGAAGAGATGGGGTATGTGTCTTTTCCGGAGGGCTCCAAGCATCACCGGGAGCACATTGGTGTACATCGGTTGTTATGGCTTGTTTTCCCATTGATGTGTCTTTTCCGCCCTAAGAATCCTTGGGCTCGACCTCTTGGCAGGGGTCGGACCTGACATCTTCGCAGGGGTCCGGGCCCGAACCAAACCCGGTGTGTGTTGAGGGTCTGGATTCTTAGGGCAGAGAACAAACATCACCGGGAGCTGGGGTGTACATCGGTTGTTATGCTTTTTTTACAGGTTTCGTGGGGAAGTATATGAACTGAGGATTGGATTGGTCGGACTGAGTGGGAGCTGGATGGGAGCTGGGGTGATGTGTTTGTTTCCGGTTCCTTACTTAAGCAAATCCGGATGCTCCACTCTCACTCCAGTCGAGTTGCTCCAGTATGCTCCAGTCTTAGGATCGACGGTTCATCGCTCGTGGTAAACCGACTCGTCGCTCGGTGAGCCTAGGCTTGATGGGTTCAGGGTCCAGTTCATGTGGTGTCCTGTTGTTTTGTTTTCGTACAGTATTTCTGAAAAGTGTGGTGTCTTTCTTTGGCAAACAAGCTTGGGGACACTTTTTCTTCATTTAAACTGCAGCATTCAAACCATCCAGCGAGCATCAACGTTGAGGCACCTCAAAAAACTGGCTCCCATAATCCGGCCAGTCTCATAGTGGATCTTAGTCCCATCCGGGATCCAGAAGGTACGACTGGAAACTCCAAACCTACATAAGGAACAGTGTCTCCAATCACCGAACTGACAAGGTACGACTGGATGCGCAAGCACCTGCTCCGTGCGCCGGCGCGTGCCGGCGCGTCTCCTCGCGCCTTTGCTGAGGAAACAACTTGCAGACTATGTGCTGAAAGCCATGGCGCTGGTGACTTGGTCGAAGCTGGTCGAGCGGGTCGACAGGTCGCTCTTCCCTCAGGTCGACAGGATTTGGCCCACCTAATCGTCTGAATCCCAAAGAACACGTTGTTTTGTGAAAGGATTGTTTTATGCTACAAAACGAGGTTGACCATTTTGTCAATAGTCTTGGAAAGCTAGGCTAGGGTTCCTGAACTTGGGAAATCCACACAGTGCGTGCCCAAAATCCAGTTCCCGAAGATACCTGACCCATCCTGACCCAGAATCCGATGAGTTCACAGACATCTCACGGGGATTGGTGAGAAACCACACCCCCCAGATTGGCTAGTTCGGGTCAGACCCCTACTGTTCTTGGAACATATCGGAAAATCAAGATTTTGCGTCAGGGCAAGAGATGTCATCCCCCAAAAAATAAATAGTCTTTGATCCGGCCGAGATGTCGATTTGCACCGTTTTCACTGTTCCATTCAGGGTCGCGGTTGCGGAGGCAGCGAACCGGTTAGGCCTTTCAGACTCCGTCCCCCAAAACAGAGGCCGCAAGACCCCACCAATTGGGGTCCCCGACCCACACCATCCATGCCATCCAGGGCCTAGATACAGGTCGAAACATTGGTGACCTGACAGGTCTCGGATGCTGGTGAATGGCCTATTGACGGCCTATTCATCTACATTGGTGCAGTTGAACAAGGGGCGAATTGGGCAGCATATCTTCATATATCTTCCATACCAGCATCCTCACTGCCAGGTCACCACCTGCCACCTGCCACTTTTAAGTCTCCATGTTGTTTCTTCATTTGGTTGATGTCCCAGTTTAATTCCATACCTGTACCCTGCCCAGAAACCACCTGTGGTCGGGTCTCCTAACAGCCTGTAGAGTCAGGTCCTGGTACATGGATGGTCTTGGGTGATGGCCCATGGTCCCATGCTGGGTGCCTTTTGAATGATCAAACAGAAGCACACTGAGGACGTTGCAGGTAGATTCAAAACATGGCTGGTCTTGGGTTCCTGGGTACCTTGGCATCCTCCTTCTTCGGACGAAGCAAGGACCCCGAGGATCGCCCTCATGCCGTGGACTTGCCACTTGGGGCGACGGGTGGACCGACGGGTGGACTGACGGGTCAAGCGAGTGTGGACGCGTCAAAAGCAGGACCGTTGAGCATCTAAGAGGTTGGTATACGGTAGACTCTTGAGTTCATAACGCCCCTCCATTTGAATGGATAACCATCTTCATACATGTAAGTTGTCTTTTTTAATCAAAATCAAGCGAGATATCAAGAGTCTATACATTACACTCCGAAATCATCACATGGAAGTGGCAACTACCGGGCACCTTGTCTTCGGAATATCCTCTTCCCAGGGGTCAGGTTTCCATTTTTGGGGTAGCTTTGGTTCATAGACCCCGAACATGCTCATTGTAAGCTCATTGTGTATAGGGGCATTTAGTATAGAATAGTATAGACTATAAAGAGCATTGGTGGCAAATCCTTTCTTTTGATGTGATTTTCATGGTCTTTCATGTTTTCCCGTTCGCACTGGTCGTACTTTAGGCTAGTTTAGCACTTTACCAGAAATATGCTGAGGCGTTCTAGGTCCTCAGAACTCGAACTGCCACTTCAATTCGATGATGGCACGTCCACACAAGAAAAAAGGGTTGTGCATTGAATTGACCAATCCTAGTTTTGCTTTATGTTCCCTTTGGGTAAATCCATATAAATCCCCTTCTAGGATGTGTGCGTGTCTATTTTTTCCAAGTTCCTTAAGCACATTCAAGCAATGCAAAGAGGATGGAACATGCAACAACTACCAGCATCATATACTACTAGTATCCTGGAAGTCTAGTCCAGCATTTTTGACTATACAGCTGACTTCAGTTCAGGAATTTCCTGAACACTTTGTGGTGCCAAATATTGTCTTTCACTGGTCTTCTAGGGTCGCCTGCAAGTCCGAGTTTCTATTTGGATCATTGTGGATCGATGTTTGCGTGCTCCAGTCAGTTGGTTCTTGAAGACTTGAGAAATGATGAGGAAATTGGTCCAGCCATACACCTGGACCCGGCGCTCGAAGTACCATGAAGTACCCAAACGAAAGTGGAAGCTATGACCCTGGGAGGAAAACAGCCGAGTACCTGGGGCCCCAGTACTTCCGAGGTACCTGTCTCCAGTACTTCCGAGTGAATGAGAGTTTTAGTCACAGGCCAACGCCCAGACTGTGATCTGTGATGAACGCTAGACATGTTCATCCTTTTTCCCGCATCCACATACCCTCTCACAACGTGATTGGAGGCTCTATTATGCAGGCTTGGAGGGTCCAGTCGTACCTTCTGAGAAGGAATGTGGATCCCAAATTTGGGATCCCAAATTTGGTTTGGAGTTGATACAGGTTTACTGATGAAGTTTCAGAATTAAGTAGCAATGAAGGTTGTTCATGCTTTGATCAATATGAACGGAAGGAACTGATCGGAACAATCCAATGGCGGATGTTTGGTTGAAACCCAGCTGAAGACGCTGAAGATATATGCGCAATGAAGTTGGAACAGGTCTAGAGTCCCGGGTCTAGGCGTACCTTTACTATTTACCCTGGAGGATTCCAATCACCATTGATTTCATGCTTCTTGTCCGAACAACCAGTGTAGTACTAACATCCTCAACCACCAGCCTCTAACATGTCTCCTCTGGAGATTGTTTAAGCTTCACTTAAGGATTGTGACCTCTTGCAGGCAAGACAAAACTGACAAAACTTCAGTATTTTTTTTCGATTCGTGGCATCTGTGGGGATTCCGAACCTCTGAGGGGATTCCGAACCTCTGTGGGGATTCCGAACCTCTGAGGATGCCTCATGACTTCATCAACTTTGAAGTTGAGGATCAAGTCCCAGGTGAGTCCTGCCATCCGTGGACGAGCTTGAGACATGCCATCCGGGGAGATCAAGGAAGACGAAGTCAGCCTCTCAACATTAGTGCCTTCCAAGACTACAGTATTCATGTTTTCTTTAAATGGTTGACATGGTTTGGTAGTGTAAGATCCTTAGTAAGACAGTATTATGGTTGTTTGGTATTTGTTTGGTAAAGACTCTAAAGACTCTTAAAACTAGGCCAGGAATCCTGGGGTATAAGCTTGGTGGTGGCGATGCTTGGAGATTGCTGAGCGGATGATGTGTGCAGTTTTCGCATGCTTGCCATGTATGTCCCACGTTCCTTAATCAAATCCCCACAGGTCCAAAAACCCAGTAAAATCTGGTCCTTTACCTCATTGAGCTCGTGGTGTTTTTGTATGGGCAACTCCAGTAAACTGAGGTCTTTGACCTGTAGGGAATGAAAGAATCTTTAATTTGCCCTTTCAGAAAGGCTCCTTGACTTCAAATCTGCAAAAACCCTGAGGACACCCCGCTAAAATCCAACAGGTGGAGAGTTGTGTTAGATCTCCAGCATTGAATGGGGGTTAGCTTCATAGGTCGGGGTTGTTCTAAAACCCCTTGCGTAAAGCCAGGGTTTGAAAAAGACTTGCAAAAAAGAAAAGTCGTTTGTTGTGTGTGTGTGTGTCACCCCCTGTGCCAAAGGGTTCAATGCCACTGTTTTC
>CAXAMN010023472.1:340166-371461 GCA_963970005.1 Durusdinium trenchii
CGTTCCATCGCCTTCCTTCCCAACGTGGGAACTGAGTGTAACTGAATGCCAATGTCAGAGTGTGTTTTTACTTGGTAGGCACAAGAAGGCGCAAGGGCGAGCGCAATGATGAACATCAGGCGACTGCCTGCACGGGATTTCCATGAGCACCCTGAATGAGTGTCCGCGACTTCCCTTGGCGGAGAAACATGTCTTGCTGGGCGACAGGAGGTTCAAGGATGCGTGGGACAGCTGCGGGTGAAGACTGTACATGGCGATGAACCCATGAACTGGGCTGCACGGTCCAAGCATTTGATCCAGGAGATCATCCACAATGTCTGCCCCAAGATCATGCTGGTGACCGCGCCTTGCCCGAGCTTGTGTGAGTGCACCAGTTGGTTGCACATGAATTTTGTTACATTGTTGATAGTATTTGGCCGAATGAATTCAGTCACGCTGACCATGCAAGCATGGTAATGCTTACACGGTTCACTCAGCCCAAGATGGCCATGAAGGCCATAAGAGGTGAGTGGCAGTGGGCCCAATGCACCTGTGATGCTTCTTCCAAGCTGCATTGGAACATGTAGCCCATGCAGTGCAGCATTGGTCGCACACTGTTCCAGCCATGATGGCACTTCATCATCAACTGTTTCCATTGTTGGCAATTTTGGGCATTGGTGGCGGCGGCGGCGGCCGTCACGGCCCCCGAGCTGCTGTCGCATATATGTTAGCAAAGGGCAGCATGCACAAAACTGCATTGAGTTCGACTTGAAGGGCTGGAATTTGGTCTTTACTGGGTCGGGCGTCTCCTTCTGGAGCGATGCCCCGATTGGATCATTTTTCGACAGCATCGGCCGCAAGTCGGACATCGACATCGCTCTAGTGTTCGAGTTGGGGGACCAGCGTGCTGAACCTAGACTGCTGGAAGTGGACATATTAAAGAAGGCGATCTTCAAAGAGAAGGTCCTATCTTGTATCTTGCCCTCTTCGTTCTTTGACCTGCTTATTATCGCCGTTCTGCACATTTGTACTGCAGAGTTGCCAGGTCCAATCTCCCCATCTCCTTTTCCTCTCTTTTCCTTTTCCTGTTTTGTTTCTTTTTGTTGCTTCCTTGTGCCTTTCGCGCTTCTTTTTTTTGACCAATTCTGCACCAACATTATTTTTTTATTGTATAATTGTATATATAATACTTTTGTTAGCTCCAGAAACCCTTCCCTGCACTAGATTTGTAATGATTTGTACCACAATTTTGCCAGGCCCAATCTTTCCAGCCAGATCCAGCCTGTTTTCCGGTCCTTTCTTTTCCTGTTCCTTTTCTTTTGATTGCTGCATTATTTGATTTTTTCTCGTATTTTTCTTCCGCCTCGAGCATGACTTTTGAGTGCTACTACTGAAGACTGAAGCAATCAAAACATAGGATAATATTGAAAAAACGCATCATAGGCGCAAAAAGGCGCAAAGGCGAGCGCAGGGGTTTTTCAAGACCATACCTAGATTTTTCATTGTCCTCAGGTGTACTCTTAGACCCCTGGTTCTTTAGTTATCTTTAGTTCAGAAATGATATCTCACGTTGCTAACCCCTAAACCCACAGAAAAGAACCTATAGGTCCAACCAAGGTTTTTCGAGGACATCTCAAATGTCCAATCTTTTGGACGCTCACATCACATCCCCATGCACGGCCTCGGCCTCTTTTTGGCTCTCATTCTTCTTGGGGGTCCATGTCGGTCACTATCCTGAGTCATTTTACTCCGGTCTGGTCGTGGTGGATTGTGATTGGTAGTGGTGGGAACCCATGGAGTCATTGGCAGTTCTGGGTGAGGCCGGTGTGCCCTCCAAACCCTTCCAGGTCCATGGGTTGTTTGGGGCTAAACGCGTTTCACTGTTAAATCGCTTAAAGCGCAAACAGTTTAAGCAGGGTTGAACTTGTCCAGCTGAATGGGTTGTGTCACACGCGTTTAAACCGATTAAGCCAAGGCCTTCCCCCACCTTGTCCGATGCAGCTCACCCCCTTCCGTGCGACATCACAGGTGAGACTTGAGTAGGGCTCGCCAGGCCTGAGCTTCGATGTTTTTGGAGGGCCGACTGGGGCAATGGTGTGTGAGATTTTTTTTGATGTACCCCTACCGGGGGGGTCACCAATGGACAACCCTACTACTGGTAATGCTTAATGCCTACTAATTAGTAGGGTTGCATTCATTGGGGACTCATTGGAAGCGCAATGTAGATGTCCAAAGACTATATTTTCCTGAGTGAAGTAAAGGAATTCCCTTTCAGGTCCCCCAAAGACAATTTTTGAGACGTTTTTGATTCCCATCTGGGATTTGAAATAGACTGAACGCTGAATTCTGGAATGTGTTTCCGAAGAAGTTATCGGGCAAAAGGGCCAGTGGCCATTCCCAATCACATAGAGGCAAACCACTAGTAACTGGTCACCAGTGTTCCAGTTCGACTAAAAACATCCAAAAACCCATAGACCGGGCCCTTGGGCCCTTATGGTTCCCTATATTGTGTTTTGCCGCTGCCGATCTCCTGGGAAGACGCTCACAAGAGCCCCTGTTCCCTTCGCGACGTTGACATGGTGCTTCCGTGTTGGGACCGGTTGGGACGGTGTTTGGGACCCGAAAAGGGTGTACTTGTGAGGGACCAATCTTGAGGGTGGGCGAGCAAGGTACCCAACAAAAGGTCACCGTACCTCGCGCTCAGCTTGTGTGCTCTTCGGAAGAGGTTTGCGGATGCCAAGATATGAGAGGCAACGGTGGTTGGTGGTCTTGCTAGGACTTTCCATGTCAATGTGCAGCTTATGAACATGTTCTATCAGCAACTGTTAAGCCTAAACTTGCATACAACCTCCCTAGGATTCGAACAACCATTGTTTTAATGATCTTTACCAAACACCAGTGTTTTACTACATGACAAGGATTTTTTCACTACACCACCAGGTCAACAATCTTTTAGGTCTTGGAAGCCTAGGGATCTCTTGAAACCTCTTCCTGTCGAACTTCCATGAAAGGTGGCGTTGCATGGCCAAAAGCACCTCCGACTTCCGTGCGCATCTTGGATTGGCTGAACAGCGAGCGAGAGCATTGATGGGAACCTCAAAGGGTTGCAGTTAGGGTAACCGAGCAACCCGCCAAAGCCCCCGTGGCACAAGAAGACTTGAGGGTAGCCTTTGCTTGCTTGAGGGTAGCGATGCAAGAACGCCAGGCCAACACACAAGTGCTTGGCGGTCTCGCTAGTCTAGTGCACATATTGTACTTCATAGGCTGTTGCGTTGCCCGCCACCCAAGATAGCTGCAATGGATGACGGCAACGCCTGGTAAAGCATCATTCACAGAAACTTCTACCTGTCAGGATTGCCGGCTAATTTCTCTTAATTACGAAGTCTTACAGTCTTACCTATAGAATGTAGGCTGTTGATTATCAATAGCGACCTCCAATTTGATTGTAAAACCTCTCTTATCCCCTTCATTCTGAGTCCGCACGCAGCCCCTTTGGGTGGATCAGAATGTGTGGACACACTGGACACAACAGCAACTGTTCATCGGATTGAAGAGACAAAGGACACAAGCTAGATGGCAAATTCCCATGTTGAGAGTTGTTTTGAACAACCTCCATAATGAGCAATTCACCCAAATTGTAAACCCTCTTCATACCAGCACCAACCCATTTCGGGTGGTTGGATGGCAAATACATTGTCAGGGGGGTTCTATAGACCATCCGAACTGGGCGCCGGTAAGGTGTTTTTTTTGTTATTTATTGATCAAGAGTCTACCGGAGCCTCCAAAGTACTACATAAGTATACTCAATAAAATGGGACATGACCCTATAAAAACAGGTACTTGCATTTTCCGAGGTACTTGGAGGGTCGAGGCACCTAATCTCGGTCGTCCTTTTGTGGGCGTGTTGGACTATTCCGCGGGATGACTTGCGGGAACCCCGCACCGGCGCACCGGCGCACCGGCACGACATCTCATTTTGCGGCGGCGTCCGCGCTCTGTGTGGTTCATCATGGTTCATCCATTCACAGTCTTCGCAAGACCTGAAGGGGGGCGGGGATTTCTTTTTGACCTTCTCACAGCCGTCGGACTAGCCGGTAGCCTAAGGGGGGCAGGGAAGAAAGAATGCGTCTACGCACGGAGAGGCCACAGGTCCACAACGAGATCCCGAGACCAAGACCCATGGCGCGCAGGTGAACAACGAGAAAAGAAACGTCGAAAAACTGGGCCTTGGGGTTTTTGGGACCGAAGCGGCTTCGTTTTGCCCAAACAGACCAAGCAATTTGGACTACAAGTAGCAACTCAGATGAGCTACGAAATATGCTTGCGTCATCTTCAGGTGGAAAACGAAGACGATGAACTGATCTTACTTCAGGCGGACTCAGACCAAAACGATGTTTCTGAAGAAGGATCCCGGAAAGGACATCCGATCAATACAGCCTCTTACGCCTCTTAGAGCTTCCCGTTTGATACTGGGGAAGCTCTTTGCCAGACACTTTTTGAGGATATCCTCATATCACATGGCCGGTCAACATGGATGAATTAGACGTGGAACTCAAGTCTTCGGAACTCCTACTGTAGTCTTAATATGTCTTTCTTGTTTTAATGACGTTTCATCGAACTGTAGGAGCCTTGACTCACCCTGACCATCCATGTATAAAGGAATAGCTACTAGTACATGGGATCCAAGTACCTTCTCAGAAGGTAATTACAGTACTTGGATCATAGGCTTTGCTTTGGGCCCTCCGGACCCCCTGCGTGAAACGGTGGTTGTCAGGTCCGACCTAGTGTCCGAAGGGCCCATTACGGGTTTAGTGTAGTAGACATGACTTATAATATGTATCCCTTTTATGACCCATGTAAGATAAGGAAAGCATGGTATTTGTCGGCTCTTCCAGTCCCAACAAGCTCGCTGGAATGCTTTGCACCCACCCAGCGACCCCGTTGCCGTCGCATCTCCGATGGAACCGTTTTCGGCTGAGGGTCGCCGCGGAGGCGAGGACGAGGCGAGGGCGAGCGTTGAATGCGCGCAGGAGACGATCTGGAGGTGGGTACCCTCTTTCAGGGAACGAAGACATAGGGGAGTTGATCTTGGATTTTGGAGAGTGTATTGTATATGTGGAAATGGAAGACTGTCCAACGATCGTTTGGGTAGAAGAAATGATGAGAGTCCCATTGAAAGTGCAAAATCTTCCCGCACCATCTTTGCCGGATGGCCACTGATCAACCCTCTTTACTGTATACTATAAGTGGTCCAGCGTGTGGCTCAGTCCCAAAGGCTCGAGGACCATCCGAAATGGAGATCTGTGAAGTCTCAGGTTCCACAGAACATGGGTACAGTCGTATCTGTTTTATGCCGGGCATAGGGTCAACGGTTCAATGTTCCGCTGAGCTTTGGGACCGGCCCTGCTGGGACCCAGTCCCAGTAGAAAAACGAGCGAGTTCGGTTGACCGGCCCTGGTCTTGGTCTTGCAGGTGTAAAATCCTATAGTAAAACAGCTGGAAAACCATGGAAAACCATGCATATGTGTAAAATCCTATAGCCTATAGCAAAACCATGGAAAACCCTGGTTGTTCGGGGACTCAGGCGATCCAAATCGTGGTGGCACTGATCTCAACGGGGCAGCTCGTTTGACCATGCCTGCGTCCACTGGAGTGAACCTAGGTCCGAGCGAATGTTTTGAGTTGGAGTTGGGGTGTCCCGAGTTCTCACCTGCAAAACAGTCGGGACGAGTCAGCACCCGAAACCTGCCAGGTCACCGAACTGGAGGCCTCTTATAGGTCGACAGGGCCCCACAAATGCCCTTCTTCTCCTCCATTTCGGAGACCTGTAGAGTTGGGTGCTGGTATGAAGAAATGTTTGGCCTGCAACCAGGCCCCATCCAGTGGGAATAGGATATACCCAATCAATAGGCCAGAAAGCAGGCTCAGATTCGTTGAAGTCGAACGGACACCCTGTCTCGGCGGGGTTGTGGGGATGCCACCCACGCGCCCACGCGTCTTGTTGGCTGCCAGGCTCGGTACCCGTTGTCTATGAGGATAGACCGGTCCAATGCCCAATGGACGCAAAGTTTGAGGTGAAGTGTTTTGCACTACGCTACTTGTACCACCCGACCAGGACTACGCTCACCAGTCTGGTTCGACCTGGTCAACAGTCAACAGGGTCCTTCCCAACCCTCAACGAAGTACCAGGAGGGTGCTGGTATATATTATATATTATCTAAAATATATATGTGCAACAGCTGAAGTGTGCGTGGCTGTGGGTCCAAACCAGCCCCGGTCACCAGAATAGGTTGACCTGCCAGGTACTGTAGTCTATTCTATTCAGTTCGTTTTCGGTGTGTCCCGGTTTCGACACATCCCCATGTGCTTCTTGATCTTCTTGTCGTTTGGTACCTGGAATCCGGTACCTGCGTACCGAAAGACAGGGTACAAAGCTAGTCCCTAGCCTTCAAAGACCATTAAAAGAATGGATGAGCTGGGTTTGTAGTGACACCCTTAGTAAAACGATGGTTCTTTGGGATGTTCAACCATTAAAAAGCAATGGGCTGGGCCGCCATTCTCCGGTCGTGCCTATTGTTTTTGGTTACGTCTTCACTCCGGAGACGCTGACCGCAGGGAGTTTGTGGGTCATTGAGAAGGTCATTCTTTCTATCAATCAAGTGAAGACCCGGCAGCCTTCTACCATGGTTGAACTGCTTTTTGTAGTTATATAGTATAGAGTCCTGAGTCCTTAAAGTAACATCAATCTGGTTGTTCGGTCAAAACTCATGAAACCGGTGGGCCAGGAACCCCAAACAGTGAACATGTTTTTTTTTTCACATGCTTTGGACATTCTGTCCTCCCTGTCCGGGCGTTGGACAAGTTTCACCACCTTCAGAATTGAAGGTGTCTCTCACCGTGAGTGCATCGGAGCGCGCCGGACTCTCACACCCCTGGTGCTTCTGGTCGGACGCATGCAGGGCGAGCGAGTGTGGCCGGGCCGGTCACGTGCCCAATGGGGGTGAGCGGAGTGTGTGAATTGATGTTCAATGGATGGGTGTGGATAGGCAGTTCCAGGCAGACAGGTCATCACCTGCCACTTTGACCTGCTCAGGGTGATTGTCATTTTTCCTATTGATGGAAGAGGACAATGGCCCCTGGAAAGACCCGTTTTTTCTCTACGAACAGGGGGTGCCATCCACAAGACCATGTTTGCAGGGAGATAGTTCCTGAAGCAAATCCCAGTTGGTTGACCAGTTAAACCGATGTGTTGAGCGAGCCCGTGGAACTTGTGCTCTTTAAAGCCTGCTATTGAACCTACACCTGGATCTTGCAACTATGCAAAACTTCTGCCTGAACTGGCTGGTTCTATAGATGAACAGGCAGCAAGTCTTGCACAGTTGGAAGATACAGGAATACCATGGAATAGCAGGGAATACCATGGAATACCTAAATGCCTAGACGCTCACTGCATGATCATGCTGAAGTTGATTGCTTGGTTCATGAAAGTGACCTCTAGACTATTATTTTTCCACGGGGAACTGAGCTCACCAACTGGCCTTGAAGTTCGGTCACAATCGACTCCCAAGTTCGGCCATTTTGTTCGGACCGGATTCCAACCAACAAAGTTGCTTTAGATAATTTTAGACGATATATAATCTTTATCAAATATATGACTACTACTGATTTGACACAAAACCAGGTCGTTTTCACTTGAAGCATAGAAGTCGAGTTTGAGAGTTCGAGAAGAAGCTCCCAAAACCGCTGCAGCGGAGGAAGTCCGCCGGTGGGATCACACCAATTCCGCAGGGTTGGTCAAAGCAGCTCCCCAAATCCCCAGTTGGGCACCACTCCGCTTTTATGGAATGCCTCAAAGAGGCAGGCAAGTGAAGGGCTTGGGGGTGCGACCTTTGCAGTGTGAGATGTTGTCGAAACCAGACCTAGCTCAGCGAAGGTCTTGGATCTCGACTCAGCACCTCAGATCGCCCTCCCAGCCTTGTGCTTTTGGAGACTCCCAGCGTCGAAGCAGCCCAGCGGGTCGTGCTAGGACATGACAAGGAAAGGCATGACAACTATTGACAACTCACGAGTGAATGAGCATGTATGAGCATGCTGCCGAGGAACTCCATGTTCTTTAAAGTTGCTACTATTGAACGTTCAGCCTTGATCTTCCAACTATGCAAGATTTCTGATTTAACTGGCTGGTTTTATAGATGAACAGGCAGCAAATTTTGCACAGTTGGAAGATCCATAATCCAATACATTGAGTCCCCCCTATAGGACACTACTCGGACCTTCACTTTGCGACCACATCAAGGTGTCTCCCTGCAAATCTTCTGACAGAGTATTTGGATTGGAATAAGTTGACCATGCGAAAACATTAGTCCTGGAGTCATGGACAGTGACAGTCATGGTCCAAGAAGTAGCAAACAACACCTGCCTACAGGCCTTTGGCGGGAAGAAGTGCAGAAGCTTACTGAGTAGGGGCCGGCCCCGAATCCTGGGGTCAGGGGTCTGGGGTTTCTCACCAATCCTTGGGTTTTCAGGGACCAAGAAAGGCCTGAAAGCTTACGAAGCGTTTGTGCGTGTTTGGGCAATCCTTCTCATGACATACCCGTTTTCAAGGTGGATATCTCCGGTGCACTTGGGTTCGCTACAAAGGGCCTATTTTATGTGAAAACGTGTTTTACAGCTTGGCAAGGCTGGTGGTCAAAGTCGCCTTCGGGGATTTTTCACCGGTCAAAAGTCATCTCATTTTCAGATGTACTGGGTGGTGGTTTCAGATACGATGTTTGACCTTTACTTGGGATGATTTCAAGCGGCCCCACTCCACTCATGTACTCTTTTTGTTTCCAGTGAGTCGAATCCACCAACCAGTTTATGGCATCTTGTGAAGCCGCAAGATGCGCGGTGGAACCCGCACCTCTCCGAAAAAGATCCGCCGTTGGCGTCTCAGTTGGTGCGCTTGCCTAGGCTTGTCTCGTCGGACTCGATGGACTCGATGGGGGGGTGGAGGGCCTCGGAGAACATACACTCATGAGTGTGTATACCAGCACACGACTACAGGTCTCCGAAATGGTGGCGCTGAAATGGAGACGACCCAAAGTGGTAGGTGGTGACCTGTGAAGTCGGGTGCTGGTATATAGTCCTTCGAATTCCCACCCAGACACTCATTGACCCTCCTAAGCCAGACAATCCTCTGGAGTCCGGACCGGCACCGGCCGCCCACACGGAGCAGTTGGGCGATGTTCGTGGAATCCCAAGAACCAGCTTGTTCATGCATGGTTTAAAGTCTTTTTTTTGGGGGGTAACCATGGGTAACCCCCAAGCCAGCGACCAGCGACCAGTGACTTCGAGCTTCGACCTTCGAATTCTACCAGGACCATCCGTGCGTGTCCAAAACCCACCGGACGAACGGGTTCGGTCCTGGTACATGGGGGCATTTGGGCAAGAGGTCTCGACTCTCGCCATGAGTCTGGACCGTTCGATCGGTGCTTCTCCGTTCGACCAGTCCGGTGCTGGCCATCTGCCAGAACCCTACACTGCTAAAAAATGCATTCAGAACGGAAGTCTTCCAATCGACTGGAATCCACCTGGACTCCACAGGGACCCCAAGACCCCTCGATCTGAGTCGTTCAGCCGCGATCAAGGCGCTCTATGCTCTTTGGAAGACGAAGGACCGACGGGGCGCATGGATGTGGCGCGGAAAGAGAGCGCGAGAGACCCGGTTTGTTTCTCAGAGCTGGAGCTTGATGTGAAAACAATGGAGGCGGCAAAGGCTCATCATCCCTGCAAGAGACCCCAAACAGTGTGTTTGTGTGAGGTCTAGAGGTGAAGCAGCAGAAAGTCTAGAGATCTAGACGCATTGGGGTCCAGAGAGGTGATGGTGGTGATGAAGGTGGAGATCGTGGTGATGGTGGTGGTGGTGGTGAGTGAGTGAGTGAGCGAGTGTGAGTGTGAGTGTGAGTGAGAGTGAGAGTGAGTGAGAGTGAGTGTGAGTGAGAGTGAGAGTGAGTGTGAGTCGCTACTACGGGCTCCTGGCCTTACTACTAGGAGCAAGGATGCTACTAGGGGTTCCTGGCCGTACTACTAGGAGCAAGGACGCTACTAAGCCAAGATCCTGTTCTGGACTGCCAGGATCGACTCCACTCCATCATAGCACGTGCTACGAAATCTGCACTGCAAGGTCCACAAAGTACTGCACCGCCACGAAATGTGATCACCAAGTCCAAAAATGCGCACGGCCCCACAACGAGAGCACGCACGTCCCGGGCAATGTGCAATCTCTGAATCAATTTTTCTGGGGGTCGGGTCCAGTCCAATTTTTTGGAAATGCTTTGACTGTACTATATAGGTGACCCAGTCCATGAATTTTCCCTCGTCGCCGCAAACGCTCCAAGCCGCCCTTGCTCCCTCGAAACATTTCAAAACATGGGGATTCGGACCCGCCCCCCTTTTGAACGGAGGGTCCAGGGTTGCGTCTGGGACCTCAATATGGCCAAGGATAGTTGAACTGGACTTCGAGGGACTTCATTGTCACCAACACCCTGGGTCCCCGTCTTTCAGGGAAGCACCATGCCACTGAACGTGAACAGAAAAAAACGTCTCTTTGATTAGAACTCAGTGGAGTTTTTCTGTGGACAGAAGCATGCTTCAGGGATGTCTTGTAGTTCCGTGATCCAAAGGCTAGGAGCAAAATCACTGCACTCTCGGGCCTTATCCAAAGAGCTGTTCGTTTGGGGCCGGTTAGTTGGGTCCAATGGTCATAGAATCAATTCGTGTCAGGCCGAGGGCGACGAATTCTTCAGCAAAGAGCAAGCAGAGGCGGTCAGGGCTACAAAATCAATCCCTAGCAATCGAAATTATTTACTTACAACTGCCCGTATAATTTATAACATCTTATAACATCTTAAAGTCGCCCCAACTGATCGGCAAATACCTCCTCAGTGTGTGTGTGTTGTTTTGTTTCACACATCTTTTGGAGTCACAGCCTTATATCTAGCTGTCTCGTCTATACACGGGCTACGGGCGTTTATTGGTGAGCCACCAGGTTTCTTCCCTGTGTGTTTTTGTTGTGGATGTTATGTCGTTCACACAAAAATATTCAAGCTAACAATCCATGTATATATAGAATAAATTTACCATTATTTACCTACATTGGCCCTAATATGCCCTAATAGCTTAACATCTTACAATCGCCCCAACTGATCGGCAAATACCTGGAACTTCTCAGTGTGTGTGTGTGTGTTTGTGTGTGTGTGTTTTGTTTTGTTTTCATTTGTTTATCTTAATCTGCGACATGAAACACATCTTTTGGAGTCACACAGTTATATATATATATATATACCTGAGTCATCTTGAGTCTGCGGGATATTTCTCTAGTTTTCTCGTCTATAAACAGGCTACGGGCGTTCATTGGCGGACCACCAGCGTTTTTTGCCTGCGTTCTTTTTCCGGGTTATTTGGTTTGTGGATGTTTATGTTCGTCACAAACCTAAATATTCAAGATATAAATTGAACTACTGACCCCCCCCAAAAAAACACCAAGCTCGGTTCCATGGATTGTCCGGGTCCCATGGATGGTTTGGGTCTGATTTGGAGCGGCCTTCTGTCGTAGTCAAATGTTTGTTGCTTTCTGCCCAGCCGCGACCCTGTGCCCTCCGTTCAGTCGGGGGTGTTGGAGGGACCGGGAAAAGGGATGATTTTCGCGGAGCGTTTGGGCGGGGAGCATCAACGACATGCTGCTTTAAGAATCCGGGCCCTCCAATAAATTGGTTCGGGTCCGGACCGCAAAGGTGTCGGGTCCGACCCTGGATCTAGCTGTCAGTGGTCCAACAAATGTCAAACAGCATCCAGGAGACGGGTGGTCAGTTATTCTCTGGGATTGCAACCCCCCATTGTATTTACTAAAGGACCATTGTTCTAATAAGGACTTTAGACTATTACAACTTCAGGTTAACCATTATTTTAATGGTTGAACTGAAGGCTAGTGTATTGAAGATATATACTCAGGTGGTTCTATGAACCACCCGAATTGGGTGGTGCTGGAAGGTTCATGTCCCTAGTATTCCGGTCGCTCACCATTGATTTAATGGGTTGAATCCGGGCAAGCAGTAGCTTTATGTATTAAAGATTTTAGACTAGTACCACCAGGTCGTTCCCATTTTTTCACATTTTTTTTTCAAGGCCAGGGATTTCAGACCAAGGTCGACGCCAAAGACTTGCCAGCTTGAAATGGCCGGAAGAAGAGTCGTACCCATCGTAAACGCACGGCAAGTTTCATGAAGACATGAAGACGCCGTCTCGGCAGCATGGGCTCGAGTCACTGGCATGTTGTTACAAAGACGAAGCCACGAGGGCGAGCAGTTAGACGGGCTTGAAGAACCGGCCAGATGGCTTTATTCCACATTTCAGAGAATGTGACAGGTGATCAGACGTCTCCCTTTTTTAGATATCCTATTGCCTACAACCAGGGTAAACTGAGTAACCAAGTTGCCAAAGAGATTTCCCAAATCAGCAATGTATATACACCCTGTAAAAGGGTGCCTCCCTTGTTCGAGACATCTCCAAAAGGTTGGAGGGACAGGCTCTTGAGACGCTAACCACACAGATAGCGGTATGATCACGCATAAGCGTGCCAAGCTGTATTTTTACGTTCATGAACCCTAGCCTTCCACGACTATGGTTGAGCTGGTTTCTTAGTCGAAAAATCCAGAATCCTCAATAAACAACTGTGTTTGTTTGGTAAATTCCTATTAAAACAATGGTTCTTGAAGTCCTAGGGGTGAACAATGCTTCAGCCTCCTCCCCACCGCCAGAAGCATGTTTGGCACGCCCAAATTCGGCCAAACATGACGACTTACGACTTGGCGGCTTGCCTGCGACTGCTGCTGCAAAGTATCCACCAAGGCCCGGGAGGTCATGGACCAGACCCGTAGACGCACCGGTGGACCGGTCGGTGAAACAAGGGTGGGCCAGGCACGGGGCGGTCGGATGGTGCCAGGTCGGCTGACTCCAAGGTGGTTTCAATGAGGCAAACGGATTGGTTTCTTTGGCAGTGGCCTATTTGGCGTATTTGGTGGGATCTTTTTCTGGATGAGATGCCAACACAGAATTCGTGTACGCATTCTGGGATGTCACTGGGGACCCGAGTGGCTGTGCAAACCTCATAATACTACTGTACCCCTTCACCAATAAACACGGAAGTGGACAATGTTTGTAGTGGTCAATGGTCTTTCACCATTTTCCACTTCCATGATTGTTTCAACGAGGGTGTAAGTTTTGCATGAGTAATGTAGCACATGTTTTTAACTATATGTGTTAACGTTAACAACAGCCCACGCATCCCTACTTCTATCCTTTGACCCCAGTTCGGCCCATTCTTTGGAAGCACGTACTCACCTCCAAAACCATCCTTTGCAATTTTGAAGGTGAAGTGAAGGAAGTTCTTTTCAAGGTCCCCTAAAGGCAATCTTGTTGACTCCCTATTGACCCGAACACAAACCATCCCCAATCGCCTTCCAGTCGCTGACTAGTCACCGGCTCGATCGAAGAATTTGGCCCCGGCTTTTTCGTGGCCGCCCGAAGGGCCTTCCGCCCGTGCACCACTGACGTGATTTTAGTTGTGTTCTTTTTGTCCAAACAACCCATGCAGTGATTGTGTGTGTTTTAGTCTAAATGATTTTGCAATATACAATACAAAACCAGGTCAAGCATTTCACACAAATACTTTTGAACGGATGGGGCATCCGTTATGCGGTCCACCAACGTTGTAAACCAGACCAGGGAATTCAGTTACCACTATAGCTGGTAACCAGTCGTTCCAGTTTGACTAAAACCACAGACCGAATAAAGTCCTGGTTCCTGGGTAGTATATTCTTCCGGTGACCAGAGTTGGTGCCTAGCAGATAGTCGAAATGGACTTCCCTACAGAGGTTAAGTAACCGTAAATAGGACCCGTCACCAGGGGTACCCAAGCGGGATAGTCTAGTTCTTCAACCTCTGGTCCTTTCTTCGGTCGACTCCTCCCCATCCAGACTGCTGGTGATTATCCAGACTGGAAGAATTCCACCCAGACGCGAAGTCTGGACCCTCCCAACTAGGGGCTGTATCCTCATACCGAGGGTCCGGGCCCTCAAATCTCGGTTTTGAGGGACCGGTCGGTTTGTGAACGGAGCGTCTGGGCATACCTTGAATCGCTTGAATGGGGGTGGTTCAGATGTTTTCAGTGGTCTTGCTGGGACGAATCTTCTCCGCCCATCCGACATTCGAAGGTACCGGTTCCCGACCCGCGCCTCGGTACCACTGGACCCGACTGGTCGGCCTGCTCACCTGAGATGCTACGGCGCGCATCCGGAATGGATTTCTCCGAGTCGAGTCTTCCAGTCGATGGCAGGCGATGAGGTGGAGTGGCAAGGCTGCCTGTGGCGCGTCGAGCTGTTGCACGAGGACCGCACCGTCACCCTAGTAGAGCCGCCCAGTACGGGCGGAGCGTCCGGCGGCGCAGCACGCAGGCTCCCGAGCGTCACGTGGGCGTGGGTGGGTGTGGACTGGACTGTTCAAAGCCTGAAAGAGTGGTCACTAGGCGGGCACTAGGCTGGGTATGGTTCAGCATGTCACACCATTGCTGCCGCAGTTCAACTTCTGGCCCCTCCTATATAACGCAAAGCCGGCAATGCAACGCGTGCTCTTCGTCACAGCCGGCTGGTGGCCTGAGGCGCCGGCGGAGGAGCGCTAGATCCGCCTAGACCCGCGCTAGATTCGCGCTAGACCACTTTGGAACCACTTGCCCAGGTGCTTCGCAGCGACCACAAGATGCATGCATACATCCAAAAACCAAGGGTCCACCTTGAATGCAGCCTGGGCAGAACAAGGAAGAGCCCGTGGTTTGGTGGCTGGGCCCTGTGCCCTGGCCCGGTGCACCTACATCACGATCCTACGTGGTGGCTCAAGAAGGGGTTGCTTGTCAAAGGAGTACAGAAAATGGCTCTTGTCTGTGAGCAGGGTGTACAGTCTGTCGCCGACCTCAGTGAGGATTTGGTTGGTTGGTGTCCTCATCAACTGCCTGCTGATAAGCCAGAGCTTCATGAGGCTTCAAGGCTTCAGCCCTCTCATAGGCTGCAGCCACATGGGGGTTGCTTCTGAGCGGCCTTGGGCTTCATGGAGGTCACTTCACACCTGGGAGTGTCTCCGGAATCGAGGTTATGTTTGATATTCACAGGCACGATTGACAGTGTGTGGAAGGAGTTGAAACGATATGTGCCCAATGGAACGCACAGTGATTCCAAGAAAATTGAAGCGTAAGTGACGCGTCAGCTTCAGTGCAATTGAACAGTTTGATGCGTCCTGTGCCTGAAACACGAAGGCAACAACAGCACTGAGGTGAAACGGTCATTTGGTCAAATCGCATTGTAAATTCCACCTCAAACGATGAAACAACCATCAAACATGTCCTTAAGGTGCAGGTTTCTGTCATGATCCACCAATGACCGCTGCTAAGCACGCACACACCCACACACTCGCCTTCACGTTCACTTTTCAATCCCGCGGCTCATTGATGTATATATCTTATGGTTTTCCATCAGCAGTGGGATCAAACACTTTTCACCACCTTAATCCCGTCGTCCCCTGCCTTGAACTGCCGAATTGCTGAGTGCAGGCGGGTCTTGTTGCGCGATTGCCGCCTGCGACTTCCGCGCGGAGCCTTCCGGCAAAAGAAGTTCCTTGGCAAAAATAAGATCACTCACATGCCTAGCCAGGAGTTCAGTGGATCATTTGCAGGTGACCTTTTTCGGGGGGATTGGGGACACGAAAGAAGAACAACCAACAGTTCCAAAGGGGTGCTTACTGGCTAGGGGTGCCCATTATCCTGGTTTTGCTTGAGGTGATTTTTTCCCCCTACTAGTATGGGAAAATTTCAGAACTTCTGGTGCATATTAAATTTCATGTTCCCGGCTCCTGGAATCAAATCCAAATTATCCACCAACTGGATGGGACTAAAAACCATCCCTGAAAGGAGAATTCTGGAAGTGATTCTCGTTCGTAGTTTCACTGCTGCATTTGGCCGGGAAAGAACGCCTCGCCACGGCCTCGTCTGGGGCTCGTCTGAGTGGATCCCAGATGCTCCGTTCAGTCCTTGGTCCTGAGGATTCGGGTCCGAATGTCTCCAGAGTCTTTGGGTCCAGTATTAATTACCTCTGGGTAGGTACTATGTGCACGGAGAGTTCAGTTGGCCGGCTGACCTGGTTTTAAGTGTATATATATATATATATACTGCGAATGGAAGTGCAGCGACATGTACAGTGCAACATGTACATATATATGTACCATATGTACTTTGGCTCAAGGCTCAAGGATCAAGCGACTAGAAAAGGTGCGGTTTCCGTTCCGACGCTACGCCGCTTATGGACCGTCAGTGATAGCTTCAAACTTCGCTGATTAAGATCCACTCGCATATACCTATAAGTTATAAGAGTCTGCAGTCTTTGTAAAACAATGGTTTTTCTGGTACGTAAGAACCATGAAATCAAATGGTGGTTGGATGCCCAGGTTATAAATATGCCAGTCCCATGGAGTGTTGAGGTTGAGACTTCGTGCTTTCCTCAGGTTGAGACTTCGTCCAAAAAACGGTCCCAGCACATGAGTCATCCAATGCAGCACATGCAGTGGGCCGTCATGGGCCTTGTCTCAATTGAGGACTCTCAGGAGAGAGAACCTGGAGTTGCTCAAGAGTGCCTCGAAATCTTGGTTCTTTGGTCTGGCAGGGGCAGGGGCCCAAAAATATACCCAACCGCTCCCAAATACGGTACCTCTCTCACAGGAACCAAGCCTTTCATCGACAATATTCACCGCGGTGTCAGGAGTAAGTCTACGAGACATTCGGCATGCACCATCCCCCAAAAACCCACCGGAATTTGCACACCCACCCTCCTTTCGGGGCGGACTCGACCCGAACTTCTGGAGGGGTTTGGCTCAAATCCCCAGCTTTGCACGGAAAGGCTTGACCAAGGGCTGTTTGGAGGGTTTTGGTCAAAGTGATTTTGTATTGCCCCAGCTTTGCCACAACTTCTTAGAGCTAGCTGGACACAACTGCTTGGCAACCAGTCGTACCTGTGTTTTTGGGTTCGGGTCATGTCCCAATTTCTCGGGTACGAAGATCGGGTCCAGGTGCATGTTCGAAGCTGCGATTCTCTAGGAGTCCAAGACCGTTTCAAAAAATATGGTTGACCTGGTTTTGTAGTCCTGCGCAAAACAATGGACCCTTTTCCCTCAAGGTCCAGGACCCTCAGGTCCCAGTTAATTATATCAACATTGTATCTTATATGCAGTATGTTGAATGCATGTGCGGAATTACGAGCCGATGCAGTGTTTGGACTGGCTGCCACACAAGCAATGAGACTAGCCGACTAGCCGAGCCTACACAAGCCCTATAATGCCCTATATAGGCTTCAATATTTCGGTATTTATATGTTACTAAAATTGTAGTTGTTTTTTGTTTAAACCAAGCGACCATAGTTTTTACTGAGGATTTGAATTTGACACTACAAAAGCAGGTCAACCGAACTCTTCGAATGACTTGCAATGGTTTTTGGAAGACCTCCGGGGCTGGCAGTATGGCACTGGGGGGACAATGCCAGGAGCTACGACCAAAAAGTAGCATCCGGATCGCTCCGTTCGTAGCGATGCTCTTTGTTCCTGGTGGTAGCTTCTTGCTACTAGTGGTAATGCCAGGAGCTATATACACCCTTGAATCAACTTTACCTACTAAGGAGGTCAACCTACCAAGGGTGAGTTCCGGGCTCTGGGTGTTTGTTCCTCACAGCTGGCGACCGTGGTCTCCTCGTGACCTCGTGACCTTCGTGACCTCGTGAGGTGAGGATCATGGTCGGCTTGATGCCACCGGGAAGGGCTGGAGGAATCAGACTAGAGTCCAGCCTGTGGACGCTCGCTCCGAAACACCACGGCGCCACCGGGCGCGTTTCCACGGCGCGTTTCCTTTTACGGGTGGAAAGACGGCGCAGAACGCTCGCCGGATGGCCGTTCGGTCACTGGAGGAGACGACTTTGGCAGATGTTAGGTCATGAACTGAAGAAGCTGCATGTCCCATGTTCGTCAAAACCCAGTGACTGATTGGAATAGTTGGTCATTCTTGTGGGTGCTGGCAACAAATCATCACTGGCAGGATTTGTGTTTTTTTGCTGAATCACTTGCCCTATCAACAGGAACCCAAAGGGTCCAAGACCATGCGAATCGAATGTCCTGCCAGGCCCCAGGTCGACTTCCTTCACCTCCAAGACCATCCGAAGTACGGAGGTTCCTGGACCCCGTAGGGAGCAAACACAGAAAGAAGTAGATTCAAATTACGTAAATTCCGCGGGTAGCCTCGTGGTTTCATGTTGAGTCCTTTTGATCTATGATTCTTCCCCAACAGCGAAGCTTCAGCCATAGTAAAAGCTTTCGGAGATCTGTGCAAGATCTGTAAGGAGACATCCGTAAACCCTAAGCTGTGAACATGGATACACCAGGACGTGCGGCAGCCCTCAGGACCGCGTGGGGTGTCACTTCATCCTCCCAATGGCCCTCAGTCGCCCGGTACCGCCCAATGTGACCGTGCAGCGTGTCACCTTGGATGCGGTGGGCATGGACCAAGGTTGGGGTAACACAGGAGCCGATGGAAGTGATGCGAAAGTCCTGGAAGGGAAAGGATGGCGTTTTTGTGTCTTTTTGTTTGGCATCCATTTTGGGGCAAGGATACCACTGTTTGTGGGGTTGTTTGAGAATCGGTGGAGCTCCAAAAAGATCCGACTATTAGCTGGGTCGCTGCAGTAGAGTAGGATCTGACTATTTCCGATCTCCAAGTGGTGAACACTGCAGGTGTGGCAAGTGGCGACCTGTTTTTTATGTGCTGGTACATCATCCTAACTAAGGTGTGTTTCAGTTTCCTTTGGGATCCCAATCTTCCTGATTTGAAGAATATCCACGACATCCCTTTTCTTTCTGCCCACTTGAGGGATTCTCACAGCGTGTGGATGCTGGCGGATGCGGTGGTTTCAGAACTGGAGCTTTGAACAATTGCCTGTCTATCGTTCATGGAGTGAACGAGAATGACAGATTTTCAGGAAACTTGTGCTGCTGAGGCTACGTGTTTCTTTCTGACCGCACTTTCCTATTGCTCATAATCTCAGATCCGGAACTCAGACTCAGACCCTACGATTTACCCTCAGTGGAACAATATTTTACTTTTGGGGGTGGATTAGGAACACCCCACTGAAGACAAAGTGGTGGCAGGTTCGGCTTTACAACCGTTTATAACCGTTATAATGTTCAGCCAGGGCTATGTACAAACTAGGTAGGTTAGGTAGGCGGCAGGTTGCTTGATTGTTTTAATATCATATAGAATACATAATAAAGAAAACCTTTATGATCCCAGGAAAAGCAGGACGAACATCAGGTTTTGCACAAAACGAGACTCAGTGCAGGAGACAGCGGCCTTTTGGTCCAGCTGCGCCGCGCGGGTGGTGACGAAGAAGAAGAGCCCCTCTTGGGTATCGTCTACGACCGCAGGCGAAGCACGCGGCAGGAGTGGCCTGGCTGTGATGGTTGGTGAAGGAGGGGGAGACTTAGGTTTTCCATCCCCAGATACTCCAAGCAGGTGAATAGTCCTTACATGGAATGTTTGGGCATGTGGTGTTTTTATTTGATGTTGCAGAGTTCTTTCGCAGCGAAATCCTGTTGTTTGTCCAATGCACAGAAGCTGCTGGACACGTGCGACTTGACCCCTTTCACCGGTTCCCATTCTGCAGGTTTGCTTGCTGGGCCCACCCAAGCTGTGGGGTTTTCGGAGTAAATCTACCTATAGTGAGACTGGCCGTCAACCACGACTAGGTTTCTTCTACCATGAGAGGGTTACATCTACCGTGCTAGTCTCACCTATAGTGCCTCCAATTTTGTGCCTTGTTTGGAGACCTTTCTCGTTGGTGTAAGGTTTTTGCAGCAGGTGCGGCGAGCCGCACCTGTGTGTCTCCGACCTCCATTTTTGTAGGTCGGTACTGAGCTTGGTCACCCTTTAGCCGAAGAGAAGAATGTTCCGTTCCGAGGTCGAGCTGGGCTATGGAGAAACTAACTAACGGAACCTTGCTGCTGACAGTCATGGGATAAACCCAACATATTTGACAAGAGGAGGTGCATCAGACCATCAGACCCCCCGCCTTCGGACCCGGACCCCAAAGTAGATCGACCGTACCTGCTTCGGTGCGAACCAAGCACAGTGTCTACCCAGTGACCAAGAGTCGGTTCAAGCACCTATGGTGGAGAACGGGTGTCGCCAGGAGATCCCAAAGTCGTTCACCTCACCTCTCAGGATCCAAAACAAACTTCTCAGAAGGTGCCACTACAAGTTTTGCTGCATCAAGATCATGTCACCTTGCTCCTCTCAGATCTCGGGTATGCAAGATGTAGACTCATCGATGGAATGTGTCCGGTCTTTCATGGAATGTGTAGACTCAAACCAAGACGTCAACAGAAAGCAATACCGGAGTGGTTTCTGCACAACGCTTCGAAACCAAGGCATCGGGCCACGTCTGAGGAATTGCGAGGAGAGTGGGTGGCCGACACGGATGCGGAGGAAACGTGCTTGTCATTGTGTTCTTCTTTTTGGGGGATGAGATGGGTTTGGTACATGGTCTTTGAAGACCTCGCAGTTCAACTGCAAGACCCTGCACGTAAGTCCATGCAATCGAAGTTTCTGACGCCACGTCAGGCCCTTTTGCGCCTACCGCTGGGGACCAATTCCGCGCGGCTCAGCTCAGTTGAGAGGTCCGGTCGTCCTCCGTCGCCGTGGTCCTTGTCCCGTCCGGTCACCACACTGCTCGTGGCGGTGGGGAGGCCCGCGACGGCCGGCGAGGCGGCTAGGCCCCATGGGCTAGCCGGACGGGTGCGTTTGGGAAACCGGAGGGAGTGAGTTTGAAGAAACCACAGGTGTCCGAAAGACTTACTGTATAGTACAGTACCCAGACACTCCATGTATCGAAGATATGCCCTACATTGATGCGCTGGTTGACATAGGGTCTCCTATCAGTCCCATGGAGTGTTTTGGGTATTGATCATTCCTGCTTTGCAATGACTTCAAGTTTTGCTGAACTCTGGCTCAGGAACATGGAAAGCCACCTGTTTGTAAAGAACGATTCTCGTTCCAGCTTCTTCCAAGTGACCTTTTTGGAGTCTCGTCCAGTAACATAGGCTGTATAGCCTGTTTGTGACTTCAAAACAGGTGTTTGTTCCAGAAAAAGTCAGAGATATATTCTGCTTCCATGTTAGTCAGAGTGGGAAAATTAAACGTCGGATTGGAATGCGATGCATCTATCATTTTTGGCAGGAAGAGGAGGTTCTGATGTTCTCCAAAATGACTTGTAGGTGATGGGCAGATTCACACACGACGGATGGGCAACAAAGCCACAGAAGGTTGACATCCCTACGCCTTCCAAGGCCACTGAAACACATGTTAATATGGTTGACCTGGTTTTTGTTGTGTCAAATCCTCAGTAAAACTACCATGGCTCTACCACTCTACCATGGGTGTTGGGAAAGATAACCTACTGTAAATTAATGGTGGATGACCACCGGAATCGGCATAGATGTCCATGCCCTGGTCTTCTTGTGCGCATTGTCTTCACGTGCGCCCGATGGTCCTCCTGCAAGGTCCTCCTGCGATGTCCGAATTATCCTGGATGGAATGCCTTCTGCAGCCGCTTGTCCCTTCGCGTGGACTGCCTACAAGAGGCCTACTGTACGCGTGGACTGTCTCATGGCGTTTGTCGCTTCATTCGAACGGCAAGGGGCGTGTGGGAAGCGATGTGACATGTGCCGCATAGATGAACATCAAGTTGACAGTGAAAGAATGTTGTTTTCTTGGTGAATCCCACTCCAGCTTCCTGGACAGCAAATCCAAGTTAAATATGTTTACAATTTGTTATCCTGGTGAGTCAAGAAGGTCCTGAGTCCTGAGCTCATTTGATCATCTCGTCAGCTGGAGTGCGCACTGCAGGTGGAGGAAGAGCTACCCTGGTCTTTGAGCGATCACTGGCTCCAAGAGCGTGAAAAGGCCTTCTTCCGACTGTGGGCCGCGTTGGCCGAGGATGACACTTGGCTTACGAAGCTAGGACCTGTAGGTCGAAGCCAGACCCGTTGGAAGATCCCTATGACTTCCAAGATCATATGATTAGAACATGGACGGAAGGACCTGGTTTTGGCAAATGTGACATTCATAGTCAAACAGCTGGTGCTTCTCGATTCGGCCTATTAAACAAACATGGTAGGCCAGGAAGCAGTGGGAAGATCGAAAGTTCAATGAATGGTGTGCGAACTTCAGCCGGTGTTCTTTTTTTGTGCGTATGGCGGGTGGTCGAGTGGTCGAAGATCGACCCGACGGACCCGATGGACCGTACCCGACCAAAAAGGAGTCTGGTCCGACGGACCGGGGGCCCCATGTTCCGAGCTACGAACGGAGGGTCCAGGTAGGTCATGATCTGGTCAATCAATCCCTACCAGCACCCGACTCTACAGGTCTGCGAAATGGAGGAAGGCCGCAGGCCCTTTAAGAGGTCTCAATTGGTGACCTGGCAGTGAAGGTGCTGGTATATATAGGGATCCACCAATCCACCTTCTCAGCTTCGGTATTTTTCGGAGGACCCTCCATGCCAGCTTGTGTCTCCAATGTTGAACACATCACCTTCTTTGATCCAAAGGGATGATACAATCCAATGTTTCTTGGCCACAGGCTTTTTCTTAAAACATCCCGCTGAGATTGAGATGGGTTGACCTGTGATTGATGGGTGAACTCCCCCCCATCCCAATTGGAGGGTCCAAGGTTGCGCAGGAGCTCCTCAGGAGCTCCTCAGGAGCTCCTGAAGCTTCTGCTAGAGCCAACAATTGTCAAGGAAAGAAGGGATATGAGTCGAGGATCAATATGGCTTCAGGTCAAAAGCGGGGGACCTTGGTTGACCGCAGAAATGCACAGAATCGATTACTCGGGGAGGTCAACCTTCTCGCCACATCTTGCCACACCTAATAAACAGGCACAATAGGTAAAGACATTTGAAGAGCAACTTGAACTCAAAGGCAATGGTTTCTCTTTTGAGACATCTACATGGACCCTCCAAGTTCCTCGGAAAATTGGTATTTAGTAATTTGGTAATGTCCCATTTTCAAAGGTACTTTGGAGGGTCCAGATACTTTCCAGTTTTGTCTCGTTGCGATGTCAAGTTCTGGGACAAATTTGTGGCACCACAGACCGCAACAAGGAAACAAGCTAGGAGCCAACTCTCACCGCCGACGAGACAAGCACTGCTAGGAGTACGTGACCTTGGATCACTCCCACTTGTCGCTGGCGGGACAGCAGCAGCAACATGTCTGGAGCGCGAAGATCACGGAGACTGGGCCAGACTGGGCCACCGTTCAGCCTGGGCCACGGAAGGAAGGGACAATGCCCTGAACGGCCCGTGGACCCGGGCTCCAGTCGTACCGTCCGTGATCCGAGTCTCAAAGGTCCAACGTTCGATCCTGGTAGCTCTATGATGGCCTTTGACAGTTTCCTTCCTTACCCAGACCATCCATGTATGGCATATTTACATACATTGACCCCGTTTCAACCACCCCAATGTATAGGTAAATAATGGTAATATGCCATACATGGATGGTCTGTGTTTTTTGGGTCCACAAATCCACCTTCTCATAAGACTGGGCCCGACTTTGTCGCGAACAAGCAACAAGTATATACTACTAGTATATCCATTCTCTGAGGTACCCTAAGAATCCCGGAGACCTGCGTTTCGGTGGAGAAGGTCCAACCCCTCCCATCCATGGCCGCCCCATACAGATTCTGAGGGGCTTCCCTTGTACACTCTATTCGTCATTCATGCATGTGGCGTGTCACAAGCAAATGGGCTTTCGGTCCGACCCCTGCCAAGGATTCCTATAGGGTACTTGGTTCGACTGCTCAGACTCCTTGGCTTTTTCCGTCTGGTGCAGACTCGTGCTCCTCAGGACAGCCGCTCTGCAGAGTTGCTCACCTCCCGCTGCTCGACACCGTGCTGCGTTCAAACGGCACGGCACTTGTGCGGTGGTGCACACAGCACCGGCGCGGTGAGTTCAGCGGCGGTGTACACCTTTGGTGTAAAGAGACAGATCAAATAGGTTTGCACCCGTATACTTCATGTAGCATACTGTATCATACTACGATGCGCATTTATTTTTGGTCTAAATTATTAAAGGATGCTAAGGGAGAGAAAAGTGGCTCCTTTTTGAATTTGGATCTGGAGTGTCATCAACTATACAGACAGTTTGCTTGGTCATGTATTTGAAGCATCAATTCTGCTACCAAGGGAACCAGCCAGCGACCTACCAGGTTGGTTGTGAATTCCTCCGCCTTTAGGAATTTCAGGATGCCCAATCCCTAACCCAGACGCAAAAATCGATGGCCTACCTGACTGGTGATTTTTGGCGGTGTTGCGCCACCATGGATCGTTTGGGTATAGCATCTCTACCAGCACATTGGAGGCTGAAACGCCTGGTACAGGCCCCGAACAGACATCATTGTTGCATTTAGAGTTTATTGATTTATAATATAAGTTTTGGTCCGACTTTCGTGGGTCTGACTGGACCTGTAGGGCATGTATGGACCATCCCACACCATCCATGGGATGGCAAGACCCTCGACGCATCGGGACTGGTGCCACCCCAACTGATCGGCCAAAACTCCATAGCCACACGATACTGACCTGTCTTTATAGTCTCATGTCCCATCTTCTAGGGTACTTTGGAGGGTCTCAGTACATGGATTGTGGAATTCCTGTAAGTCAGTCCCTCAATCTCTGAGGAGCTACGACTAGAGCCATTTTTCTTCGGGTCTCCCGTTTGGCTTTATTATCCTTGTGCATGATCATGGCATTCTCATGATGTTTTTCTTCCTTCCCTGAACATCAGACTAAACTCCCAGCTCCCTTGACCCTAATGGGAATTCAACCATGACATTGCAAACAAAAACACAGGTCTTTCCCTAAACCAGTTTGCATGTTTGTTTTCAAGAAGTGAACAGAGATTTGGTGGTCAATTTATGTGGGCTGCTTCAAACAACTGCAGCGCATGTTTCTACCGAATGTACAACACCTTTTGCGGCTCTCCATGGGTGGGGGTGGCGGGGTGGCTCTCTCCAAGAGCTACATGCACTCGCAGAGGCGAGCAGGTGCCAGAGGTTGCTGTCGAACACTGCGAAAACATCTGCGAAAACCCTCTCATGATCAGAGGGTGTCAGTGCAACCAATGGATAAGTCTCCAATCGATAAGTCTCCATAGCACCATGCCCATACACTCCATGTATGGAATATATGCCTACATTGACCCCCCAAACAACCCCAACTGATCGGCATATATATGGCAGTCCCATGGAGCGTTTGGGATGGCACTTTTCAGGCATTTCCTGGTCCTTGGGTCTGTCTCAGGCTTTGAGCTCTTGTCGCGTCACTCTGACGCCCGTGACCCCGCGCTCACGGCGGACGCGCTCCGCCGGGCCACGCAGCTGCTGACGAAGCTGCAGCGGAATGAGGGCGCGGTGGGCGCTCCTGCACAAGCGGCAGAGAGGCCAGTCTGACCTGGTGCAATAGGATTGGCAGATACAAAACCATATGGGTATACAAAACCCTCCATTTCTCGGATCTCCGTTTTTGTTCGGCTCCTGTTCCGCCTTGACATTTGGTGTCGTAGCTACGAAAACCACCAAAACGATCCAAAAAGGAGGTACCTGGCACCTATGGGACACTGATATGGGTCTGCGGCTGATACTGTTGACGGACAAATTTCAGCACCCGTTGACAAAGATGAGTGTCATCAATATTCGTTGGTAGCACTTCCAATTTTCCTGTGTTCTTTTGCGAGTCTCAGGATTTTGTAGATATTTTAGGGGTAAATAAGGTCGGCAATTATTCCAGACAGGACACCCTGACAGGAAGGTCCAGGTAGTGGGTTGTCCTTTGGCTTCTCATGGCTTCTTCAACATGTCCCCCAAACCCTTCCGTCCGTTCTTCGGTGTTTCGTCCGTCGAGCGTCTTCAGGTCCGCGCGCTATGCGGAGCTCACGGGCTATGTGCACCGGACCTTCGATGGATTGGAACAGCATCCCAAGCTCTTCCCCGCAGTGGTCCGGCCACTGGGACGCTTCTGACAGCGCGCGGAGCACGGCGCTCTGTCGGCGTTCGAACAGCGAGATCTTTGGTCCTTCGAAGGGCCGGGGCGACACGAGAGCGAAGGCGGAGGGTCTTATGAAGACGAGAGCGGTTCCACGTTCCGTTCTTGTCCCGTGTTTTTTTTGTGGTTGTTTTTACTCCCAGGACTGCCTAGGAGTTGATGGTAGAACCACGAACAACCATTATACTGAGTGCAAATGAGCTGGCTCTATCCGGACGTATCCCGCATGCACCACTTTTGCCATGTCATGTGGCCACAAATCCGAATTGCAGGCCCCCCCCCAAAAAAAGGAAATTAAGATTGGGAAGGGTTAGTGGCTCGCATGACATGGAAGTTGTGTCATATTTGGGAGCATGATTTGGCTCAAGCAAAATCCATTGGCAAAGTGATGAAGCAGGAGGAGGAGGGGTCAGCCAAGAAGTGTTTGATGCATTTATTTATGAGCCTTTTGCAATTGAGCCAAACAATGTCGCAGGAGATTCAGCTGGATCATTCTGAGTCACAGTGCTTTGGGGAAAGCGCAACTCAGGTGCAGCCTGGGCGGTTGAGTGCTGCCCCCGCTATCGCTTGGCTGATTTGTTTCAATATATACATATATATATATATACACATAATTATATACTAGGCCCTGTTCACCCCCTGCTAGGACTCTCAAACTGAAGATCCACCACCGTCGCGACACCACATGAAGGCTGGTTCTTGAAGTCTCAGATGCTTGTATTGGAGGCAATGATTAGTGAACAAGCAGCTAACCCGCTCAAAGCTTGCACGGTATAGGCGCAATGGGATTGCTTCCAAGAGCTAGAGGCCAGCCCTTATTTACATGCACAGTATTTCCATGAAGTGTGTTGTGGGAAGCGTGACATGGCAGCTGGTAATGCGTGCGTTGACAGGCTTTGTCACAAGCCATGCCCGAAGAATGCACCGAACGGTGCCCCAACATGCAGGCACGAGCAGCGGCAAACACAAAAGCAGACCCTCACTGAGACTGTTCAGCGCTAAAAGGACTGTATTCATTTGAGAAGGAAAGTAAATTGTGGCAAAGCCCCAATAGTCTGCGTGAAGTCAATTGGGAGATACAATTGAAATTGGAAGCACAGGATGACTTGGCATTCTGGACTTGTCTACATGACATGGAGCCCAAAACCTTTGCAGCTTGCTCATTTTTGGCAGGTAGATGAAGAGTCAGCAGTGAAAGAGGTTGAGGTGAGATCCCAAGATTTGCATCAAGTCACACTCTGGTGCACTCTCTAGATCTTACACGCATGACGCTTAATCTTTAATACTGGAGGATCCCGAATACTCTACAGGTGGGATGGGGCGCAAGCAACATTTGGTCGCTCAGGTGAGGCAGGAAGAACTAGAACGCTCCGCCACAGAATTGTTCTGCAGCTCTGCTTCAGAGGCGGAACCATGTTTGTTATAGTCATGCAAGTCCACATGACATGGCAGTCAGTCGCGCTGTAGGATGTTTGTGCAACCTGTATTGGACAGCTTAATGATGCATTTTCACAGCGTCACGGCCTGTCTCACTCATGTTGCCCCTTAGACCACCAGTGTTGCTTTGTTTGTTCTTCAAGTCTGGCAGGTGGGAGATCGACCCATGACTGCTGTGGAAGGGCCAGAGGCAACCTCGGGTAGTGGGGGTATGCATCATATTGCTCTGAGTAATCCGGTCCACCTAATAAAAAACACGTACCCCCCCCCGCAATAAGGAAACCTCGGTCGCATTTTTTCTAATAGGGGGTCCCTGAAATCGGAGGGCCCAAAATAGGGTCACCTGGGAAGAGCTTCAAAACCAAAAAGTAAGTCAGTAAAATTTTATTTAAAATCCTTTATTAAACTCTTATCAAAAATGCAAAAAAGCTCCAGATCGAAGGGTCTTCCTTTTCCCCTACAAAAACCTTCATTAGAATAGTGATTCTTCAGTAGACTAACAGCTAAAGCTTTCGAAAGGTGATGTCGCTGTGCCATGCGGTGTTGCATGACCTCGGTGGCAAGTGCGTTTGTGTGAGTCCGTGCCATTGGGGGAAGGAAAGCCTGCTGGTGTAAGCGCGGCGTGTCATGGTGGATAGACAGGGCGGACAGAGGTGGGCAGTTACGGTTGTTTTTGGAACCTAATAATAAAAACTCCTCCAAAGTCGGCAATGTTGGTAGTTTAGTAGCGGCTTGAAAGGGCGGTAATTTAATAACCCGTATTTAGGGGTTTCCGACATGACTTTTTTCTAATAGGGGTCCTTTTTTAAAAGGTACTCGGGATTAGCCTCGCCTACTCATCTACCCTTGAAACATATTTGTGGGAGCACACTACGCGCCACATGACATGGCCCAGGCAGATCAAGACCCAGCGATTCAGGAGTTGGCGGCACGACCCAGCGAGGCGACAGTATTTGGATGAAGTGTGTTGTGGGAAGCGTGACATGGCATCAGGTGAATGTGCTACTAGTAGTTTCTTGTTACTAGTAGCGATGCACTTGTTACTTTTATTAGACCTTTCTTACATGTGCTTTGGTAATGCGTGCGTTGACAGGCTTTGTCAGAAGCCGTGCCCGAAGAATGCACCGAACGGTGCCCCAACATGCAGGCACGAGCAGCGGCAAACACAAAAGCAGACCCTCACTGAGACTGTTCAGCGCTAAAAGGACTGTATTCATTTGAGAAGGAAAGTAAATTGTGGCAAAGCCCCAATAGTCTGCGTGAAGTCAATTGGGAGATACAAATGAAATTGGAAGCACAGGATGACTTGGCATTCTGGACTTGTCTACATGACATGGAGCCCAAAACCTTTGCAGCTTGCTCATTTTTGGCAGGTAGATGAAGAGTCAGCAGTGAAAGAGGTTGAGGTGAGATCCCAAGATTTGCATCAAGTCACACTCTGGTGCACTCTAGATCTTACACGCATGATGCTTAATCTTTAATACTGGAGGATCCCGAATACTCTACAGGTGGGGTGGGGCACAAGCAACATTTGGTCGCTCAGGCGAGGCAGGAAGAACTAGAACGCTCCGCCACAGAATTGTTCTCCAGCTCTGCTTCAGAGGCGGAACCATGTTTGTTATAGTCATGCAAGTCCACATGACATGGCAGTCAGTCGCGCTGTAGGATGTTTGTGCAACCTGTATTGGACAGCTTAATGATGCATTTTTCACAGCGTCACGGCCTGTCTCACTCATGTTCCCCCTTAGACCACCAGTGTTGCTTTGTTTGTTCTTCAAGCCTGGCAGGTGGGAGATCGACCCATGACTGCTGTGGAAGAGACAGAGGCAACCTCGGGTAGTGGGGGTATACATCATATTGCTCTGAGTAGCCTCACCTACTCATCCCTTGAAACATATTTGTGGGAGCACACTACGAGCCACATGACATGGCCCAGGCAGATCAAGACCCAGAGATTCAGGAGTTGGCGGCACGACCCAGGGAGGCGACAGTATTTGCATGAAGTGCGTTGTGGGAAGTGTGACATGGCATCAGGTGAATGTGCTACTAGTAGCTTCTTGTTACTAGTAGCGATGCACTTGTTACTATATTAAACCTTTCTTACATGTGCTTTGGTAATGCGTGTTCATTTGAGAAGGAAAGTAAATTGTGGCAAAGCCCCAATAGTCTGCGTGAAGTCAATTTTCCAGGGCTCTCTAGATTTAGCAGGGAGATACAATTGAAATTGGAAGCACAGGATGGCTTGGCAGTCTGGACTTGTCTACATGACATGGAGCCCAAAACCTTTGCAGCTTGCTCATTTTTGGCAGGTAGATGAAGAGTCAGCAGTGAAAAAGGTTGAGGTGAGATCCCAAGATTTGCATCAAGTCACACTCTGGTGCACTCTAGATCTTACACGCATGACGCTTAATCTTTAATACTGGAGGATCCCGAATACTCTACAGGTGGGATGGGGCGCAAGCAACATTTGGTCGCTCAGGTGGGGCAGGAAGAACTAGAACGCTCCGCCACAGAATTGTTCTCCAGCTCTGCTTCAGAGGCGGAACCATGTTTGTTATAGTCATGCAAGTCCACATGACATGGCAGTCAGTCCCGCTGTAGGATGTTTGTGCAACCTGTATTGGACAGCTTAATGATGCATTTTTCACAGCGTCACGGCCTGTCTCACTCATGTTGCCCCTTAGACCACCAGTGTTGCTTTGTTTGTTCTTCAAGCCTGGCAGGTGGGAGATCGACCCATGACTGCTGTGGAAGAGACAGAGGCAACCTCGGGTAGTGGGGGTATACATCATATTGCTCTGAGTAGCCTCACCTACTCATCCCTTGAAACATATTTGTGGGAGCACACTACGAGCCACATGACATGGCCCAGGCAGATCAAGACCCAGAGATTCAGGAGTTGGCGGCAAGACCCAGGGAGGCAACACTATTGGGCGACGTTGTGCTGTTTAGGTTGCTTTTGAAGTCTGGCAGGTGAGTTCCGGCAGTGGGTGATGATTACATTGCCCTGACATGTTGTTTGGTGATCCATGCTTTGACAGGCTTTGGCAAAGGCCATGACAGAAAGACCTCCAAAGCGGTGCGCCGGAGTACAATGGCTGTGCTGAATGTGATGCCCCTTCAACTATATGTTTAGATGTTCTATGCAAACACATTGTGAGTGTTAAACGCACCCTTTTAATGTACCCTGTCTTTGGCAAAGCATGAGAGGAGAAGACTTCCAAAATCTTTTTCCAATGACGTGGTGCAGGCATTGAAGGCGTGTCTACATGACATGGCAACCAACCTTTGCAGCTTATTCGTGTCCGCAGGTGGAAGGACCCTACATCTTGCAGTAAGATTAGATATCTGTATAAATACAGAATTATTTGTAATTCACTCACCGGGGCAAGCACAGGACGACTTGGCATTCAGGACCTGTCTACATGACATGGGACCATAAACCTTTACAGCTGGCTCGTGTTTTGGCAGGTAGATGAAGAGTCGGAAGGGAAAGCCGTTGCGGCCAGAACCCAAGAACTGTACATCTTGCAGTAAGATTGTATAATGTATAATATAGTTATTTGATGTTGTTTGTTTCCAAGTTACTCCCCGGTGGAATCACAAATGACTTTGTTTGCAATTTACTCCCCGGTGGAATCACAAATGACTTGGCATTCAGGACTT
>CAXAMN010023472.1:371471-382216 GCA_963970005.1 Durusdinium trenchii
GAGGCTGCACATGACATGGCAGTCACCCTTGATTGTTGAAGTCCGGCAGGAACAGAAGGGCAGGCAAAGTATCTCCTCCACCTCCAGCAAGGCCCTTCGCCGATAGTAAGAATGGGGGTTGCGGAATCATGTTATTAGAAGTTCCTGTTTGGCTCTAAATCTTGCGGTGGTCCACCCGCTCAAAGCTGCCCAGGAAGAGCTCATGTCAGGATCTGAAGAGGCGGAACCAGCTCACTAGACAGTGTAGTCCACCTTGTCATGAGATAAAATTAGGGTAAGTAGTTTATCCACCACATGACATGGCACGCAAATGAGCCGTGATCTTCAAGTCTTGCAGGTGGATCAAGAGGACAGGGGTGTGAGCAGGCCTGCCATGAAACTTGGACTTTTTTGTGAGTGGTGGACGGAAAACAACTGACATACATGTTTGTGCACATTGTATAGAAGGGTAGAAGATGGTGGAAGAAAACAATTGCATGCAAACAAGGATACCCTTCAGCTCTCCATCGAAGAGGGTTGCGGAGGCAAACGCCACGAAGAACGCCACTGGTCTTGGCTTCACTGATTCTGGCCAGCCGTTTGCAGTGGGTTGGCCCAAATGCAGGAAGTGGCCGGTCACCGCTGACGCTGCTGTTCCGCAAACACTAGCAGAGGCTTTTGGATGGCCTAGCGTGGTGCGTGAGGAGATGAAGGAGCATCTCAAGGATATATCTGCAGGACACGCTGTGGTGGCAGCGGTGAAGCGGCCTTTGCAAACCACATCACACTGGAGCGGCATATGCACGCAGAGCCGCGCAAGCATTGTCTTGGAAAGCAATCATGTTGTGGCATGCTCCTTTACACATGCCCCATCCTTAGAGAAACAACAGTTTGCTTTTTTCAAGAGATTGACAGAAGGCGCTTGGTTCAAACCCACCTCCAGCCTCCTGGTTCTTAGGCTGCTAGTAACAAGCTCCGGGCAGCCAATTGGTATCCTTCTAGGTAGGTAAACGCTTGAATCAAATAAAGTTAATGATCGATTCTTTTCAAGGTGAGCTTCACGGAGAGAATGGCGCAGGGACAGAAGACCTTGGCGCGTGATTTCCCAGAAGCATGTGTCTTCAAGGATTGCATGAGCTGTGTTCCACCTGCTTATCAAGCAGATGCCCGCGAATCTGGTTCACCGCCACCCTATTGGGCGACTGAAGCGGCTTGTGTTCAGCACAAGACATGGTGCAAGCTCAAGCGAGAAGTGGACCTGGCAGTGTTTGGTGCCCCTTGTGTTGATGACTCTTCCATGGGCTCCAACAAAAAGGATGAAGGTGCCAGCAGACAAGCTCCAATGCTAGAGTCCAACAATTTTTTTTGTTATATATGGTTTTACATGCCCTTCATTGTATGCTTTCATGTTCTTTCAAGATTTAGTAACCTTGTGACACTATAGCGCACATGACATGGCCGCTTTATGAGGTTACTATGCTCCATTTAGATTGGATGCAAAGCAAGCTTAGACCCAGAATGATTTTCAGTGAGAACGTGGTCAGTGGCAACATTAATCAGCGTATTTGCGAGAAGCTCCAGAAAGAATATGATGCGCAAGTGCCTTGTTTTGTTTGTATACTCTGTTGAGTCGGAGTGACTGTGGAGGGTCGGTATATAGGTGATTTCAGGATGTTCAATCAAAACCAATAAAGCACACCTAAAAGAATAGGTCACCAAAAGCCAGTGCTACCATTGAGGTGTTGATGACATGGCTCTTGTACAAGTAAGTCGTAAGTCTTGCCTTTTGAACTTGACTACCCCAGCGGTATTCAGGATTCGACGAACCCAGATGCACGTGACATGTAAGTGCTGTTGCGCAGCATTGCTCCCCAGGTCATCTTCACAGAACCATATGACGCCGGCTTTGGCCCTTGCTCGCGGAGGCGGGCTTTCACTATCTTCGTTAGAAGAAGTGCAGGGCGTTTTGTTAGCTCGCCTCAGGAACTTTATGACCGGTTCCGGGCTAGGTTGTGCAAGAAGCAAGTACCTCTGGATTCTTTCTTTTGGGCAGCCGCAGCAGACTACGAGAAAGAGCTAGAGGAAATCTTGGCAAAAAGCCACGACAGGTCACGTGAGCAGTTCTTGACGCCATTTGAACAAAGCAACAAGGTCAAGTACGAGAAGCTCATGGACAAGAAGAATGTTCCCCCCGCTTTTCGGATCTTTGTGCCATCCCAGAACCCCTCCTGCCTTGCAAAATCAAGCATCAATGGTTGCCTGCCAGCCTTCACCGCGACGGACAAGCTTATATTCAGCGCGCAAGGCACATGCTGGCACAGGAGAAGCTGGCTGCGCACGGATGGCCGGTAACTGAAGAGCTGGCATCACAGCTGAATGTCCCTGACGCTCGGCATCCACTGGCGTTGTTGAAACCCACCGTGCCCTTGAAAACTGCAGGCTTATATGCAAATAAATATATGTGTGTGTGTGTGAAGATTTCCCAGCCCACCAGAACCCGTACCAAAGTGCGATGGGGGAAGCGGTTTTCAAGATCCGACTCGAAGTCTTCAATCCGGGGCAGTTGCGAGGTCTTTGACACATCTCTCCTCACGCGGCCACACTTTGCGGCTGGCAACGGGCAGCATCTTGCATGCGCAGCTCTCAGCTTAGCTGCGGCTTTGGGATGTGTGGAATTGCTTGAGGAGACAATCCCGGTGACCATTAGTGAGGCGCGCAAGCGGCTAAGGCCTGCGCTACATGACGAGTTTGCGTTGGAAGACAATTTCCAAGAAAAGCAGGAACAGCAGGACATAGGACTTCCATGTGAGTCGCCTGCGGAAGCCACATGCAAAGGTGGAGAGGCGACACATGACATGGACCCTTCTGACAAGTCGCTGCCCGTGGAATACCAAACGCTGAAAGTGTCGCCTGACGGCAGATGCTGGTTTTCCTGCCTCTTCCTTCACTGCGGCGCAAGTGAGCTCCAGAGACATCAATGGAACCTAGTGCAAAGAAACAAGGTTGGATTCCCCATCAAGACTTCCCGTTTAGAGGAAGAGGACGGGTTTGCAACATTCAATCAGGAAATAAATTCATGCGCAAAACATATAAGTACAAATCATTGTTCCAGTTTCATTGTTCTTCCATGTTTTTGCCGTACTGAATACTGTACAAGCCTGCCATCGCCTGTCCATTCCCAGCCCTTGTTGGCGCCTTGAGGATAAATTGGTGGCGAGTTGGTTTTTGAACTGGCTTTCTAACTACGATGATGGCAGTGATGCGTGCAAGCGGGTCCGCTCTAGCTTCAAGTCCTACTCATCACCAGGTGAGATGAGTGTTTGCAAGCAAAAAATATTATATATAGATTCTTCTATTTATCTTTGGATTAATGTATTTTTGGACAAATACACTAGTGATGGACTCACCTTGCACTTGTTGCAGGTGAGGACGAGCTGCTGTGGACGTTGGACAAGCTGAATTTGAAGGTTACAGTGTTTGGAAGAGATGAAGAAGGTCTCCAAACCTGGGGGCATGGTGAATCAGAGATGATGGTGAGCAATGTAGGCCTGGTGGCCATGTCATGGTGCACAAGTGGATGCTTCAATGGTTCATGATTCTTGATTATGTGCCTCTTGCTTCTTCCCCAGTGTCCCAACCTTGTGTAGAACTGTACTAGGTACACCACAAGAACGGAACCCTTACAGTGTCACGCATTGCACAGGCAGCCCTGATGGCGCTGGTAAAGTTGCAAGTCATTTTGATTACCGATGGAAGAAGCTGACTGTCTTTGTTGACTCTGAGTTCCTCCATGGTGGAAGCAGTATGGATTTCGCCAAGTCTTTCGCAGATGCAACTCGCACAACACCGTGTAAGCAAGTTGCCTCATGTTTCCTCTGTATTTATTGTATGACATGGATGTTCGTTTGATTGTGCTGGAGTGACATCTCAGTCCTGAGGTTGCTCTTGCATTTCCCACCATCAAGCTGGCAAAGAAGAAGGCCATGTTTGAATGGGGCAACCAATACCGCGCAGTTTTCAGAGTCCCAGCTGATGCCCACAGCCTCTACGAAGCTGCAGCGAAGGCCAATGTTTATTCAACGGCTGCCGAGAAACAGTTAGCGACATTTCGTCATCTCCCAAAGACGCTTGGTTCTTGCAGAACCTTACTGTATGTCTTTTGTTTTTGGATTGGCGCCTGCGTACATATATACATGACATATACTGCATATGTTCTGGCAAACAGAAATTATGAAAAATGTGGCAGTGTGCATTCCTGGATCAAGACCTGTTGAGGTACAAACTCACAAAGCTTTGTACAGAAAAGAAGGTCTCCAAGGATGGCAAAGCAGACGACCTGAGGCATCGATTGGTGAGTGCGTGGCTGAAGAAGGCATCTTTGCAGGAGATCATTGAACTGGGGGATGGCGGCGACGTCTTCAAGCCAGACTTTGTGGCAAACAATGCTCAAAGTTCAGAGCCGTGTCACGATGCCAACACTTCAACCTCAGCTTCTGATCCTGCTCCTTCTTTGGGACAACCTACTGCTTCTCCCCCTTTGCCACCGTCACCGCCAGCTGACCCACCAGAAGCGCCAGCGTCAAGTTCAGAGCCGTGTCATGGTTCCAAAACTGCGCCTTCAGCTTCTGATCCTGCTCCTTCCTTGAGGCAACCTATTGCTTCTCCCCCTTTGCCACCGCCACCTGACCCACCAGAAGCACCAGCGTCAGAGGTGGAGATAGAGGATACACAAGAGAAGGCGGGGACGTTTTAGATATTTTCAGACATATTCAGTAGGTTGTGCTTGGGCAGGTGTGCAAGCCACCAAAATGCCATGTCATGGATGTCGCCACTCACGGTGTCTGATAACGGAGAATGTAGTTGCAGGTGGCTTTGGCCTTCCCGAAGCTGAAAGTCAACAAGAAGAGTGTGTCCTTTGAAAGCTGTGGATACAAGTGCAGGCTGAATGTCAGCAAAGCAGTTCCATCTTTGCTTGCCTTGGCGCGCAGAGCGGATATTCATTGGCGCGCGTCCCAAAACAAGATGTCCACGCTGCTTTCCTTGGACAAGTGGCTCGCCTGAAGTGAGCCTATAGCTTTGTGATTTGAATGGGTCATCATGCTGAAAGCCAGACGGCAGGAAGACAAGTGTGTTCAATGGACTAAAACATGGTTTTGAATCCTCACCAAACACATGGCTGCCATGTCATGTGCTGGGGTTGCACGACCGATTTTTGTGAGCTGCCAGGAATACCTTGAAGCAGAGATGCGGAGAGTTTGACCTTTCCAAAGCAGGAACCATTCAAGCCTTGAGGGAAAGGCTTGTGTGCCATTTCATGAGCTCTTCAACTTCGAAAACATTGGAGGCGTGGTCGCACAAGCCAGAAACCGAGTCGGCAACGCCAGCAGCAAGCCCTCCCAAAGCCCAAGACAGTCCGCCAGCCACAGCGAGCGCTGGGGAAGCGCCAGACCCTGCAGAGATGGTGACCACTGCCGCCCAGGAAAGCGAGACATCGAGGAACGGCGCGGGGCCATCCAACCAGGGCAGCGTGCTCACCCATTCGCAATGTGTCGATACACCGGTGAGAGATCTGACTCATTTTTTTGGAGACTTGGAGGTTGGGCCGGCACTGCCTACAGATGAAGAAAAATCCATGGTTGAGATTATCCGGGCAGCAGATGTTGTCCTGCCTGTAGCTGCCTTGGTGAAAGTCTTGCATGGCTTCATTGAAGACCCTGACGTTGCTGTCCTGCTGGCAGGACTGAATGCTAGTTTACATAGACTGCATAGCAGCGGCAGGAAGCTGTCCCAAGTGTATGTACATATATGTATACACATGCACATATATATGGAGCCGGAAACCCCTGGCATAGAGACAGGCTTTAGAGAGGACATGTCAGGCAAATTGATCAGTTTTTTGGTTGTTTGTACCAGCACCCATAGGCGCAAGAAGGAGCAAGGGCGAGCGCAAGAGCTTTTCAGCACTATGCCCTGCACCTAGGTTTAGAACAACCCCCACATATATATATATATATATATTTGGCAAGTAGAGCAATGTTTTCAAACCGCCCTTGCAGGAAAGAAAACCATGACTCGGCTAAAGCTGACCAGAATGTATGTGCAGCGGGTTTTGATGGGGCCAGAAGAACTCTTTACGCCTGAGATGCTGGCGGATGAGTTAACGTCAGATGCTTGCACCGGGTCAGAACTCGCTTTATCTTCCGTCCTCCACATGAGGGCTCATGACGTGGATGTTCCCGGCTTTCTGGAGCGCCTTCGAGCCAGCAACCCAGACCAAGTATCCGTTGGGAAAGTGAACGAGCACCTCCCCACAGACCTTACCAATGCCAAGTCATGGACTATGAAGGAGTTCTTGGCTTTTGAGCCAAGCTCTCTGCAGGTGCGCAAGTTGATCCTGCCTTTGAATTTTGAAAGGGTCAAACCATTTTGTGAAACTTGGGTATGCCATGTCATGTGTGGTCCGGTGAAGGTGAGCGCCATCACCAGAGGAAAATTTGCTTCTTTGCAGCTGGGCTTCAGATATCTACCAGACGATCTGAGGCTTGAACACAGTATTGGATACATTTGTTGTATGTGCAAACATTTGTTTATGTGTACTCTCCATAGTGATTCTATGCTGTGACATATGGTATGCGATGTGGCTCGCCCGCTTGCCACACAAATCTGGGAACATGACATAGATTGTTTGTAGGCGTGTCAAGGTTCTTTTAGCCAAGTGGACCAAACAAACTTAGGAAGGGATGCAAGAAGGATTTCTCTGACTTGGCTGAGACATCCTCCAAGAAGCTGGTTCAGGTTTCAGCTGATGCTTTGGAAGAAGCAGTTAAGCAAGAGCTCTCAACTGTAGACCGCAAAAGAAATCAGATTGACTGCGTGGCATCCAAACTTGGGGACGAATGCTCCAGATACCACAGCTTGGATGAGAAGGTGAGCCACCTCAAAGCAATCTGCCAGAAAATGACAACTATTGCAGAAGTGATGCAGGATGAACCAGTGGCGTCCTCTGTGTTGCAAGCAAGGCTCGATATCGATGCCAGTGATGAGTGGCTTCTTGGCGACGTCTTTCCTGCTCTTCTAGAAGCGGCTTGCGCAGAGGATGCAGCTCAAGATCAGGATCAGGAGCAAGGAGAGAAATCTGTTCCTGGCCAAACTTGGCTGAGATTGGCGTTCTTTAGACTGAAGGTTGAGACTGATTCGAGGAACGAGGCCAAAAGCAAGTTAGAGAGGTTGCAAAGTAGACGTGGACGCCTTCAAGACCAGCTCGATAGACGGAAAGATACGAAGAGGCGCAACGCCCAGCGCACAATTGAGAAGAAGGAGAGGAAAGAGAAGAGCTGGGAAGAACAGCTGTCGAGAAGGAATCAAATTAATCGCCTCAGACGTGGAGTCAAACGAGCGAGGATAGTAAGGAAGGAAGAAGAATTGCCAGAGGCAAGCAGGGCATGCTGCATGCTCCTTTTCATTGTTCAGTCTCGAGCACTCTTCCGGGGTCTGGACAATGTGATAGATAGATAGATGGATAGATGGAGTCTGTGTCATGTTTTATGTGTGAAATGGAATGCATTTTGCTTGCTTTGGGCAGGTCAAAAAGCAAAGGAGGATGTTGACAATATTTCAAAAGATGGAGATAGTCAATTATGCGGACAGCTTGGAGTCACAGCACGGCAGGTCAGTTGCAAAAAGGGTGAAGGGCAAGACTCCTGCACCAGAGGTGCTCCACCACAAAAAAAGGAAGAAAGGAGTCAACGTGCAGCTGGCATGCAAACAGAAGTTTGGAACGCTTTTGGGCGGCATGAGCGTGTTCAAACTCCGACAGCAATCACAAAAACAGAAGTGGCACTTGCTGAGCGAGAGCCAACAACGGCGCATGTTTCATCTGACAGACGAGTTGAAGATGAGTTTAGGTTTGAAAGACTCCATTAAAGGCTGGAAGGTCTTGACGGACAATGACGCCATCAGTGTGATTGACAAAAAAAAGCAAACTGCAAAGATGGAATATCCCTGGAGAGATTCTCAAGGCACACGTTCACAGTCCAAATGTTCTGATGTTTAAGAAGGCAAGCGGTAGCAATTTGTGACATGGCAGTTTGCCTACCTTTGGGGTTGCAGTGGTTGAAACTGCAAGTCCAGTTACGTGGCATCTTCGTACCATGACATGGCATCTTCCTAGCCCATCTTTTGCTTCAGGCATTGGACGATGTGGTAAAAGAGTATTGCGAGGGCAAGTCATCTGTGTGCCAAAGGCGTGACATCGCTTTTCAAAGACACATTGTGCCTAGGTTGGCACACGGAGTGGTGGGGGATGAATGTGAACTCACACAGGGCTCCGGCGGAGTGGTGGTGTGGGGGCGTCAGTCTTCTTTGGTTGGTCCTTATAACACGGCTCCCTTCAGACCCCGACAGGTCTCAACCGGATTGGCGAGCCTCAAGACCGCCGACATGTTTTCACCCGATCCACTTCTAGAAAGTAAGGAAAGTGAAAGAAAGTCACATGATTAAGGACATGTTCCGAAAAATTTCTGAACAAGTTGCACCGGTGGATAACAAAAGACTTGGGACCGGTGGTCGCCAAAAGCTTGGAGAGCGTGGAGCCGTTAAGGGAAGAAGGGCAGAGACACCTGGGGAGAAAGGGTGGACACTTATCAGATGATGACATGGACTTTTCTTCCTCCTAGCCCATACCTTTATTTGGGTCAAGCCCCAAAGGGAAAAATACAGCAAAAGAGAGTATATATTGCCCTGGACGATGCCATGTCATTGGACTTAAGTGCCCTGTATCCGGAGTTCCTTGCGAGACCTTCACTGGGTGCCAAATAAGTAAAATAATTGAAAACTAACTAGCTGTTTTTCTACACTTTTGGTGTTCTTTTCGGGTTGCGACCCTCGCGGGTCCAATGGGGCCTCTTGGTTTCCATGGCCGGAAGGGTATGACCATCACATGTTGAACAGGCTTCCAAAGTTCAACTTCCGAGCGCCGGGTAAACTATGAAGTTATGGCTGGGCTAGGAGGAAGAAAAGTCCATGTCATCAGCTAATACAGGTGTTTTCTACGTTCTTCACAAATTTCCTTTAACAGACTCCAAAGCTCAATGGTAAGACAAGAACTGAAGGAATATGACCAGTAAACTATCTGAAAATATTGAATTTTGACAAATTTTTCAGAAAATCCTAAATTTCAAGAAATGGCCTCAAAACTCTTCAAACATCAAGGGAAGACAGGAACTGAAGGAATATGACCAGGAAAATAACTAAGAATTAAACATTAACTAGCTACTTTTGGTGCAATTTCTCCTCTCTCCCTGTCTCTGTGTCTCTTCCCTTAACGGGAGACCGGGTCGCTCTCACCTGTTCGGATTCATGGTCGGCGGTTAGGTCCAACCGCTCACCGCTCCCCGGCGGCGGTCTCCACGCATCGGTCTGCGTACCGGTCCGATGTGTGGGGTCCGCCTCTTCGGACGTGGGGCGGGGAGAGGTGAGATGCGAGCCGAACAGGTGAGAGACCCCGGCGGCGGAGCGAACGGGACTCCCCGTGGGGGACTCGTTCAGACGAGGGTCACCTGGAGAACTCGCGGAGGTGAATGGTGCGAGTTCTCCAGGCAGTGGTATCCCCCCTTAAAGGAAATAGACACAGAGACAGGGGGAGAGGAGGAAGTGTAAAAAGTAGCTAGTTAATTTTTAATTCTTAGTTATTTTCCTGGTCATACTCCTTCAGTTCTTCCCTTGAGGTTTCAAGAGCTTTGAGGCCATTTCTTGAAATTTTATATTTTTAGATGGTTTCCTGGACGGACGGGCGCACGGACTGACTGACTGACCTGACTCTTGGCCACGCAGAACTGCTTTGTTCAAAAGAAGCCTGGAAGGCCGATGGAAGCTCCAGTCATGCATGCACTTTTGTCGCAATCCTGAAAGGGACGAAAGGAGGAGGAGTGATGTGAGGAGAGGAGAGGAGAGCAAGGAGCGAAGCGCGCGACGCATTTCATGGAAATTCGGTCCCATGCCCGGCTGTTTAGGGGAGACTAGCCTCCAAAAGCCCTCCTGTTTGGCCGCCGCCGCCTAACTGACTGACTGACTGACTGACTGACTGACTTGACAATTTTCCTCTTGGGTTGGCCAGGGGCGGGGCCATGATGCAAGAAATGCGGGCCCCAAATCGGTGTTCATCTGAGCCCCTCGCGAAGGGCTCAGATGAACACCGGTTTGGGCCCCACCCCTGGCCAACCCAAGAATGTAGAAAACACCTATCAGCTGATGACATGGACTTTTCTTCCTCCCAGCCCAGCCCATACCTTTATTTGACAAAGGGAGAGTTTGGAAAACCCAGACAATGGTCGACTGACTGGGACGGGGACAGGGATGGAACGACTGACTGACCTGACTGGTCCTCTCAAGGCTTGATCTTTTATATCGGAACTGATGCTTCCCAAGTTACGGCCAATTTGCCACGCACTGTGTTGCAACCTGGAAGAGGATGTATGATGAGGAGTGAGGAGAGAGGAGAGGAGAGGAAGGCTCAGTTCTGGTCAAAGCGGCTTGGGCGCTGAAAGCGGTGGAGCCGGGCTTGGAGCTTGGAGGTGGAGATCGCGGGTTTGGAGGTGGAGGACTGGGAGTTGGGAGTCGCCATTCCACTTTTGGGGCCCGCTTGGAGCTGTGTTCGCGCCGTTGGTCTCAGCAAACAGTGCACGTTGACTCACTAACATGGAAGCGTAATGCCACTTCCACGTTAGTGCATTGGTGGACTTATGATCGTGGGGCTGCCTGATCCGATG
>CAXAMN010023472.1:386517-410100 GCA_963970005.1 Durusdinium trenchii
CAACCAGCGCAACCCGTTTGTTCCAGCAGCAAACATCACCATCTACCTGAGGGCAAGTTGATGGGGACATGACATGGATTTCAGAATTTGTTTTGTTTTGGATGTTCATGAGAAGTGATGGTTCAATAGCAAATCTGTTTGAAATGCCACACCTTTTTGATTCAAGGCCCTGTTCAGAGCAGACGGCTGCAAACAGCGTGTTTGGAACTGCGTGGGCAACTTGAGGGGGGCCCAATAGGGCTGTTGAGAAGTGATGATTCTAGATGATTCCCGTGGCTACCACTCATCTAAAATGACTGGTAAGACTTAAAGACCTAATTATATCTCATTTAGTAAAAAAGTAGAAAAAGAAAACCACTGTCTGTTGTGACTGGCTAATGGCACTGTGCAAAGAGTGCATCCTTCACAGAAACCCACGCAGACGCAGATCCTCTACCAAGTACAAAATCATCGGGAGGAGAAAAAGAGAACCGTGTGCCGTCTCATGTGTCTTAATACACCCCAACCCCCAAATGAAAATCTCTAATGGAGGTGTCCCCATGTCATTAGTTCCCGCTTTTCTTGTATGCACTTTTGCCATGTCATCTGCTTTCAAATTGAGTCCCAATGACCCCACAGAGTACACGTCATCTGAACCCAGTATAAAGTTTCATACTCAGGATCTTAGAACACAACACATGGTAAGCTAATTTAACGGTTGTTGAAGGCTAGGGGACATGCGGGTTCGATAGTTGTGAAGCACAGGGGACCCGTATCGGCGGTTGTGTGGCAAGTGATTGATCATAACTCAGTGCTGCAATACAGTTGCGTACAAGTGTTGATCGACCAAAAATAGGAACACCGCTTGGAACTCCATATAATAGCACTCCCAATCTTGAGGTGATTCACGTTCTTTTGCACAAACTTGATCAGTCAATGATCAGAATGATGAAACCAGAAGCCGCACAAAATAGTCTTGGTGGTCCGCAAAGATACGAGGTTTGTGGTTTCATGAAGTTGGCGGCCATGGCCGTGGAATTGGTGAAACCCGGTCGAGTTGGAATCCAAATCAATCAAGTAGAAGACTTCCTTGACCTTCGCCAAGCAAGGATTCTCACAGTATGACGCGTGCGAGAAAAGAACATACAACCTTGGACTGGTACAAGAGGGGTCACTTTCAAGTTTTCCGAAATTTGCATTTGTACCAGGACCTTCCATATTTGGTGTCTACAAATAGTCTCTGTAAAAATGAGGTGAGGAACAGGGTGTCCAAGAACAACCGGGCTGAAGTCAGCGCCTGGTTGTATCAGTTGTATCATTTGTAAGCTATTCCCTAGGGCTCCTGTCCCACATCATTTGTGAGCTATTCCCTGGGGCTCCTGTCCCACATCCTCAGAAGGTAGGACAGACCCCCCTGGCACCCACCCCAACCACCGAGCCTTTTCGGATGTGGCTGGAGCCGTAAGCATTGCCGGTCATGTGAGGCAATACGCCGACTGCGTAGACGATTGCGCCTTGGAAGAGATGAGCAGAGGGACCTCCACGGGCGACGACAAGGGTTCGGTGGTTCTCTGTGATTGTTGGAACTAACATGCAAACAGAGGTGGAAGAAGCCTAGTTTGACTATCCCAGTTGGGTATCTCAGGTTACGGGTCCTTTTTCAGGTCAATTAACGTCTCGTGGTGTTTTGTGAAGATATGTGACCTCGTGGTTGTACAAGCATTCATCTCCGTATTCACACATCACACGTGGAGCTTTTAAACCTAAAAATGTGATGGCATGACCGCAGGACTCGGCCTTTTCCTATGGCCTCACTTTCAAAAAAGGGGCTGCCACATGTACACTTCTTGATTTGTGCACGACAGCACGTCCCCCTTTGGATGTCTGCCAAACCGAGTCGTGGTTCGGCCTTGAAGAAAGGCGGGGCCCCGTTTTGAGGCTTCGGAACCATTTATTCTTGTTTTTGTTTGTTCAATTATTGTTTTGGTGATTGTTGGTGGCTTCGGAACCATATATGTTTGTTTGTTTGTTCGGTGTTGTTTGCATTTTTTTGTTGAGTCGTCGAAAGATCCATCCACTTTACAACATATATATATGTTGACTTGAGATCCATTTGAAACATTTTGGTCCTTCGGCCCCGCCACCAAATCCAAGAATCGGTCACGAGAGTTCACGAGTAGCTGGGTAGCTGGGTACATCGGCAGTGGAGTTGAGGTATCTACCGCTGGGAACGGGAGATCCACAACATGCATGATTTGGCTACTCGGTCACTGCGCCATGCGTGGGCTGACCGCATGTTGTTCGGGCGGGACTTGGTCAACCGGGGGACCATTTGTTTCCTAGCCTTTGCTGTTGCCTGGCTTCCAGGCACAGGATTAGATTTCCTGGTTATTCAACAATCTCATTCCATTGACGTCATGTCACGTCCGACTGACCGTCAGGACTTGACGTCGTCACCGCCTCGGTTTTAGCCCCCTAAAGGCCGCCGAGGCGATCGGCGCGACCAGTGACCAGTGGGCGGCTAAGTGGCCTCACGTGGGTGAGTCGTATCTCAGAGCGTTCCCTGAGAGTCCAGTCATGCAATGCCTCATGAACATTCATGAACTCTACCCCTCATATTGGATTTGGACTCCCAGGTAGGGTGAAACAAGGAGTCAAACCGGAAGCTTTGGTGCTCCTTCATCTCGTTTTTTTTGGGGGGGCGTTTCACAGGATGTGTCAACACCAAGGGTTCGTCGACATCGTGTGTTGTTTAAATGTGAACCGGTCTTTTTGGCTGTTGTGATCGGTTGTGGCTGTTGGACCTTCCATTTCATGTGGGGTATCTCTACAGTATGTCTTCCATTCGACCATGAAAAGAGTTCCCTTGGACCTGGTGTTGTTGCAGAAACGAAGATCCTTCGCCAACAACAGAAGAAGCGAAGAAGCCACCGGCAGCCTATACAAAACAGAGGCTCTTTTCTCTTTTTGGGCGGGACATGAGGATTTGCTTGAAACAAGAACCCCACATTAGTGACGTGGGAAAGAAAAGAAACAACTAACACACCCAGATCCATCCAGATCCCCTACCTCCCCTATAGGGGCGGTATACCCCTCCGCCGTGACCGCCGTCACCGGCCGAGGTCACCGGTGAGGTCACTGGATCTGACGCCTTGGACGCGGAGGACAAAGGGTTGAGACTGGGTGGACCGTGGCGTGAAGACTGTGTGTTTAAAAGATTGAGCTGGTTTGGGGACCGGGAACACCTCCTGAAATGGATTTTCTTCGATCTAAGAAAACCATGATGGGGAATTTCAGGAAATACCTGGACCAACTGTGAATTGATGCCTTCTCGTTTACAAAACAAGCCAAAAGGGCAGAAGCTTGGCATAGTTGGAAGACCCAGATATGACCTACCCAAATGCGACTCGCAAGCGGCCCTGAATGCTTTGGAGACATTCGGACCCGGTTTTCCTCGGGGGTTTTGGGGTCGAACCGATGGCCATATGGTTGGGCTGTGAACGGAGCGTTTTGGGTATAAAGGAGGAGATCTGACGCGCTTTTGCAATGATGTTTATTGGGTTGTAGCTGGACCTGCAACATCCAGTTCGTACCTACCCGCTCATTCTCTTTGGATGCTGGAGACTCGATCATGCTTTGTTCCCGGTTTCCTTTTTGATGTGTCCTCCTGTGCAGAAGAGTTGTCCCACGACAAGTCGAACAGGTTAGGGGAGCTTCCGAAAGCCATCGACTGTGGGATCCCAATGTATGCCGATGTCGTGAGGATTGTGGGACTAACTTGAGAGAATGCGTGACTCATGTACAACCTGGGAGGCCAGTCAAGCATGTTTGGAGATGATTTTAGGTGACCCGGGGCCAGGAATTTCCTGCCTTACATCGCTGGTGAGAAACATATAGCCTTTGGGCTTCTAGTCTATATACATGTTTATACCCTATAGTATTCCAAAGACTTTACTTTGCACCACCGAAGTAGTCCGGACATTCCCGAACTCGGATCACCGTTCGTCCGAGCATGGGGAAAGAGACGTCGAAATAGGACTTCCAGGGAACATATATGATGTCGCCTGCAGAAGTCTTTTCAGATCGCCTAGAAGGATGATCCATAGTACCAGGACCCTGCATATCTGGGGTCTATAGCCTTTGTAAAGAGGTTGAGGGTGCCTCTCTCTCTATAATATATATATATATTATATACCAGGCGTCACATGTCGGGGTGGTGTTTGGTCCCATCCAGTGAGTGGAGTAGCTGGGCACCCCTAACCTCCAAGTTCGGCACCCCTTTGTGACTCCTGGTATATAGCCTTTGTACAGAGGTTAAGGGTTGTCATTGGTTGTCCCAGAACCACCGGGCTGAAGTCAGGTGCTGGTAGCATGTAGATGAGTATAGGTAGTCGCTCATGAGCTCATGCAACCTGGAGGGATCACACCCCAATACTCATGTCTTCAGGGTCTCAAGTGTTTAAACATGTTAAAACGCTATATCAGGACCTTCCAACAGGTGGTGTTAGGAACCTAAGAGGTGGTTTTCTGGACATGTGTTGTCACCAGGTAAACACCTGTTAGAGGGTCCAGGTAGGTTTTGAGGCACCTGTTGGGCTGTGAACGGAGCGTAGGCTCGACGGTTAGAGGCACTAGAGGATCGCTTTGGACGATTACTGTATGTGGATGAAAGCTTGTGACCTTGTGGCTATGGCGGAGATGGATTTCTGGAGAGGTGAATCAAAGCCCTAGGGCCCCTATGGGCTCCTAGGGAGTCGTAGAAGGTACGATTGGACCCTCCTGGCACTGTCTCCAATTACCTGACCTGAGAAGGTATAGACTGGATCCCTAAGGGAAGGGGAGCACACGCCACATTGGCCCCATCGAGCACCATTGAGCACCCTGCAGGACGAAGTGCTGCGAGTGCTCTACAGGCAGCGTCGCCAGATGGCAGAAGAAATCCTTCATCATACGAAGGCGGTGAGACCACAGCGTTGGGCGGCCGAAGCGATGGACGGCGTTCGGGTCGTACCCTCCGGTCCGAGAGAGGTTGAACGACCGGCAGCAGTGGACCCCAACGGCTCCAGTGGTCGAGGCTTAGGCGGCAGCTGTAAAAGCAATTCACATCCGATGGGAGCAAGCCAGAGACTTGTGATCCACATGGCAATGGCAGCTCCCCGAAGCATTGGTCAAGGGATGGACAAACTCCGGACTCAAACTCGTTCAAGCAACAGTGCAGCAGCAACAGACTACTTCGACGACCCGGAGCAATGGATCCAGGTGTGGGATCAGATCGATTGGTCACCTGTGCCGCCAGCTCTGCCCAGGCTGCCCAGGAATCGAGGAAGCTGATGCGTTCCAACAAAACCATCCTCAATCGGTTGACCTGACTGCGTACTTGGTCCCTTACCTTCCTCTGCACCAGTTTGGCAAGACTGCATACTTTCTGCCCTTGCTCTTCTGGTTTCCCCGGGCCGGGCCACCTCTTGATAACAAAGCTTCTTTCTGTCCAGGTGCAAGCGAGTTTGAGAAAGCCGAGATGAAGTCTGCGTTGGATTCATTCACAACAGAGGCCATGGTGGAGCCGGGCAGTTAGAGCTACCGTCAGAAGTTTGCACAAAGAGTGCACGAGAGGAGCGGGTTCAGAGCTTTATGGAGAGGAGCTGAAAGACAAGGAGCCGGCGCATCCAAGAGCCCTGTCCAAGAGCCACGTGCACCACATCCTGGCTCACATGAGTCGAAAGATCCAGAAGAAGAGGCCTTGACAGATGAAATCATCGAGCCATCGGCTTCAAAGAAGCCGAAGCTCCAGAAAGAACCAAGCGAAAAATCCAAAGGAACCCAATCCAAAGCCTACCACCAATGCAAGCCTACTGCCAAGCCTAAGCCTAAGAAGAAACCGGCCCCCCAAGAATAGTCCTAAGCAGCCGCGAGTGAAGAGGTGAGAAAGGGGTTGAATGTAGTGCCATGTTCACTCTGCATCAACAAACTCTTTTTCCAAATCACGATGCTTCGATGTCTTCACATGTGGCATTGCAGAGAATGTGGTTTTTGAGGTGTTGAAAACTGACAAGAGCGCTGCTTCCAAGATGTGTCAATTTGAAGTAAGAAGGTCAAAGCAGTGTAGTGCCAGCAAAACGCCGCCGTTTGTGTTTAAAGCTTCAGAGCTTAGATCGATGCAGGCCAACCTCCATGAACATGTTTTTGAGAACAGCTCGTGTCCTTAATTTCTATCATCAAAAAACAACGAATGTTATACGGTTTCTGATGGTTTCTGGCTACTAAAAACGCGATCCACACGGGTCAGCGCAATCCTTGACCAGCGCGAATCCACTGTGTACGAAGTCTCCCATCGCATCCATACCAACGAGCTGCCAAAAACAACACTTACTTGCGAATATGTATGGTTTTTCATGGGTGGGATGGAATGAGTGCGTCGGGGGGGGTTACTGTGTTGTGAAGCATAGCCGAAATGCATGTGCAGAGTATGCAAGCACGACTTGGAAGAGGTCCATGTATAAGATTCAAAGCGGCGAACACGTATTCATCAATGAAAACTGCCGCAAGAAGCTACTAGAAGCAAAGGGCATCGCTACTAACTAGGAGCAAGATCGCTACTAGAGGCTCCTGGCCTTACTCCTATAGGAACAAGAAGCTACTAGAAACAAAAGGCATCGCTACTAACTAGGAGCAAAGACGCTACAGGGTCTCCTGGCCTTACTCCTAGGAACAAGAAGCAAATTCTGAAAAGGCCAAGGCACTCGGTCTTGAACATGCGTTTAAGCCAGGACAGGAAGTAGGCCGTAGCTACGAAGCTTAAGAAACCACTACCTATACGGGTTTCTTCAAGAAAGCTCCCCCTGCCGCTCAACTTGAAGATTGAGTCTGAATCAGGTGGTTCCTAGATTCTTTGGAAATCACAAGCTGTATAGATCAATTTGGTGCACAGTGATCAATCTATCTGCATCATCGAACCATAGACCGCACAAGACAGCTCTTCTGTTGGTGGACATCCCTACTAGGATGGAGGCCATTGCTTCTAGGTTTCAAAATTCAAGCACCCAGGCCTCAGAATCAAACTGCGTCCTCCAATACATAACAATATTCCCGGAGAACGGACCAGAAGATGCAGGAATAGAATACTTTGCCAAAGCCTTTCCGACAGAAGGCGAGAAAGACATGTCGTGACAGTTGTTCACTCTCAGTTTGCTCTGCGATCACTTCTGCATTACCACCATGCCTCTCCTACTTGTTTCGCATCCACGATCTCCAAAAGCGTCAGAGCCATCCTGGGCTTTTCACATGCAATAGCTAAGTCGACACCTGAACTTACAAAAAAAAAGGAAAAGAAAGTGCTCTCAGCCGACATGAAAAAAATGGCGCACCTGGATATGTGTTTCTCATGAAACATCAAAAATCATGGTCTCCCAAAGAAAGGAACGCAAAACATATTTGGCGTATCTTGGCGCACGCAAATTGCAACTCTACAGTGATAAAGAGAAACAAAACAAAACAAAACTATATCACCATATATCACCCATCTCTCATCATTCACATACACGTTATCCTCGTCGCACCTGAAATCTAATAGTCCAAGCGTCAATGGCCATGTTCTACATATCCGATAGGCTATACGATATATGGCTGTTCAACCTTTCTAGGTCTCCTTTGAGGCCTTTGGACGGAACAACACCAAGGATGGCTGAGTGAGAAAATCACTCACGCAACGGGGGTTGTAGTCATTGTAGTGGTAAAGCATCGTGTACCTGCAAGCCCAGTCCCAACCTCAAACAAAAATATGGTTGTTATTGGTTGTTCCACAATTTTCCAATATATTCGCAATTGAGATCCTTAACACATGGTTGGCACCAATGTTTTTTCCGGTTGGGACTGGGTTTCCAGGTGGTCAACGAACCCCGCACCCGCGCCAACGAATTCGCACGGTCGCGAGTTTTCGGCGCATCCATCGGCGGTTTCCGAGCCTTCTCAGGGAGTCACGGAGACGGCCGACATGCACTTTGAAAGCCATTTCTATGCCAGCGGCCTGGCAGCGAAGACAGGCGCGCGAAGAGACATGCGCGGAAGCGAACACGCACCTCCCACTTGCCGTCGATGGTGATCTCAAAGTCTGCTGGATGTCCACCCAGAGCCATAGCAAACAGATTTGCTGTTAACCAGGACCTTTTGACCCTCGTCTAAAGTCACCCTTTACAGGCCTCTTTGTCACCTTAATGCTGGAAGAATCTCAAGGATGGTCGCCTTTTTTCAGGTCCTGGAACCCATATTTCCCAGACACGACCAATGGGACTGCCATGTCGGACTGCCTTCAAAACGGCCAGGGGTGGTGGTGCTTTGGGGGGTCTGTCTGGGACTGGCATAGATTCCAGTCCCATGGAGTGGATGGGTTTGGTACAGATGAGCAAGTCGACATGTGTCTCAAACGCTCCGGACGACCGCACCGCTTCGACCCACGACCATTCCAAACCCCTCCGGATTAGGTGAAATAGGCCAGTTTCGGGTCGTGTCATGCTCGGGTCTTCCAACTAGATGCATATATGACTGGTTGCCTTTTGGCTGGTTTTGCAGACGATAACGTATAAATAACAGATATAGCAGTGTCATGTTCCCAATCTTGCAAGGTGGTTGGAGCAGCTGTTGCTGTGCTTCGTTTCTTGGGGTACTGTTGGAGTGGAACGATTGCTGGGCCAACCTGGAACATTCCGCCCCCGTACTACCCTACAGGTCAGTTGGACCTTCTGGAAACGGGAGTTGATCATAGTACTACTCAATGAGGTCAAGGACTCAATGACTCAAGGATCAGGTTTTACTGGGCTGGACTGGACCTGTACTGTAGGGTTACTTTAAACAGAATTGTCAGAATGGTCACCTTCGACAGTTAGGCGAAACCGGCCAAGTGAGCACTCGTCAAGAACTGGAGCAAGCTTGCACAACCACAAAACGCTAGATATTCCAACAAACAAAAACACAGTAAGGACCAACACCCTTATAAAGTCTCAAGAAGCAGCATCAAGAATTCCTGTAAAAAAGGCACTGGAATGTACTGGACTCTTGGAGTCCAACATAGCAAGCTTGGGAGAGCTCCACTCCCAGCTTGTTCATGCCTCACAGCGGTTGGTTGGGGTTCCCCAAGGCATCCACTTCGGCCTGGCAGAACAACTCACCGCGCGGCGCGATCCACACCGACTCACCTATCTCTCGTTGGACAGCCGCGTGAGGCGCGATTTTTCGTGGGACGTGGGGCGGGACGCCATGCGTCGGGGCCAGGCCTGTGAGGGCCAGGCCGCCGTGGGGAAGATGATGGTTCCAAAGATCCATTCCAAGTGTAAAAAACATGGAGAACACATTTGGGACGACTTGGCTCCTTCAAGAGCTGTATACCCATAGACCGCTTCAGGTGAGGTCTGAACTCCAGGTACTGGGCGTTGCTGGGTGGTTCGTGAGATCTCGGCGGTGCCGCGCGAGGCCGGATGTACTTCAAGCCCGGCTCTTCCAGGAGTGAAGCACGGCTCGTCCGGTGCATCGTGGTGAAGCGGTTGAACTCGATGGTGAACTCTACCTTAGGAGCCTAGAACCTTAAAAGAAGACAGTCGCAGGCCAAGAACCCGGCTATTCACAACCTCTCATGCAAGAACCTGCTTTCTGCTTCAAAAACCCGGGTCTTCGACCCGACTCTAAACAGCTCGGAACCACGTGGCGGGCGGAGACGTCATGGCGGGACCGGTCAACGGACCGACTTCCTGACCGGTCGGAGGGAGGGAGAAGACCGACCTCTTATCTAGGGAAGGTATGAGCTCGAGTGAGGCTCGTAGTGAGTTTCAAGATGATGGGAGACTCCTTCGAATGCAGGAGGATGGCATGTTCCGTCCAGGAGGGAAAACGATTCAGTTTCAGTTCTTCGTTTGCATGGTTCTTCCGTACTCGACGTACTCGCATGTTCGATGAAACAGCGCGCTTCGGTGCCATGTGGTGAGACACCGAACCGGGGGCAGCCCACCCCGTCGTCCACTCTCGGCGGCCTGAGAGTCCATGAACCCGGGTGTCTTTGCGGAGCTGACAGCACATGCCATCCGCGAGGTTTGAAACGGTTCTTTTCTCTAGTACCGTCTTTGTTGGACTGCGGGCAAATATCTAATAAAACCATTTGAAGGGTCCATTTAGATGAGGGTTTGGCTCAAGAATGATTGAAATTGGACTTGGGGGTTCATGTGCGTACTGACCATTTTAGATAACATCTTTTGTAGAACGAAGCAACCCGTTCAACTCAGTAGACAAAATACTGTCAGCTTTCAAGGTTACCTTCTCCGAGTGACATGTGCTCTACAGGTTTGCTGCCAAATAGTTATATAAGCGTAACCAAAACTCAAGCCTTTAAACCTCAAAGTTCTAGGGAGTTTGGAAAATACTTCAAGCTTATGAGACAACATGCAATGTTTACCCCAAACCAACATGTTCACACTCACAGACTCATTATATATGACTAGTCCTCATGTATCCATGGATGAGTATGCATGTCACTGTCTCACGTTACACTGCTTCTCTATCCATTCTACCCCCCTCCACGCCGCCCCGTGGCGCCAGATCCGGCTTCGCCGCTCCGGTCCGAAGCCGTTCTGCTCCGGTCGAGGACTATGTGCCTTCCCGGCTGCGGCGAGCGTTGCGGGAGGAGATCTTCGAGTCCAAAATGAGAGGCCCCGGAGACCGAGATCGGGGAGCGGTTCGGAGTTGCCGGCGGTGCGTCACGGCGTCAAAAAAAAGGGCATATATGTTTGGCTCCTGTGGCTTGTCTTGAGTGAAGAAGGCCGTTCAAAGAATGGGACAGACCTATTTTTGTAGTCTAACATCCTTAGTGAGAGATCGGATTTCAACCAACATGGTGCTGCCATACTATAGCCCCCTGTGGCTAGCCTTCATTCGGTGAAGACCATGTTAGAAGAATGGGACGGACAGACCTGTTTATTGTAGTGAAACATCTAAGAGACATTTAAATTAAAACATGACATGGAAGCCATACTTTACCCAAACAATCTGTGGGACTGGACATTTTTGCCGGTGGTTGAGCATGTTTCAGCATGGAGGCCATACCTTATCGAGAGGATCCAGCAGGTTTTCGTTCTGTACGTATACGAAACCAGAGAATGGTCTAAAAAGTCCAGCTCTTGGGACCATCGAATGAAACTTCTGGACTCGGGTCACCTACAGACCATGTATATATAACATTTGATTTCCCAGAGCATAGGCAGAGGCGAGATGCAGCAGATGCTGAGTTCCGCTTGCTCCCAGATCGCCATCACAGAGATTAAGCTTGAAATGCAGATGGGCACGGAGACATGGATGGCCTTCACTATTCACTTCCAGACCAAGACTTGAATCGCCATGGGCCCTCCAGTTCTCAAGCGTTGGACCTTCTTCGCCGACTTGCAGGGTGTTTGGGGCCCCGAACCAAACCCTTACCATTTGGAGAAGGGCTTCGATCCTTAAAGTGGACAGAAATCATGTCATTCTCAGTGCCAAGGATCGATCAAGAGGTTGAAATGAGAGGTTGGCCTCAGCACTTGATGTTCATTCCCAATCAAACTCAGAGGTTGGCCGCCGGTGGCCGCCACTCTGTCAGGTCCGACCCGGTCCCGTCGCCCGAGGGCGGACCGCCCATTTTTTCAGGTGCCCAGGCGCTGCGCGAGAAGCTCACCGACTGGCGCGGGGTGTGGGGGGGTGAGCATTGGCCTTGCGGTGGGGGGTGGAGGTGGGCGGACCGGCCATCAGCATTTGGACCCGCCGGAGCCCTGCGGAGCTTGGGGGAGAGAAGGAGAAATCACCGAGCAGGGTACGTAAGTCATTGGTTCCGAGTCATGCAGTGGGGTCTTGGCAGTTGGGGTGGTGGGTGCAGGTGGATTGTGTTTTTGTTGAAAGGAAGAACAGAGAAGGTCATGAGAAAGTGAAGCATAACCCGGCAGCAAACACCAGTTTCCACGTCTTGTTGATAGCGTATGTTCGGTTCTCCTTGCACAAAGTGATGTAGGAAACATATAGTGGTTCACCCTTGGGAACTAGCGGCTGTCAAGTCTTGAATTTAAGAATGTCCCAGACACTTCATGGGACTGGAAAACTGACTCATCAACCTGCCAACAAATGACTAGTTAACTCTTGGCACGGTGTCTAAAGGTCTTCTCTCAGCCTCACACACAAGCATTCAGACACAGACATGTTCAGACTTTTGACAACTTCTTAACCCCTTGAAGAAATGACCCCAAAGAGGAGAGGCCCTGCTGGCATGGGCCACAAACAAAAAAATACACAGCAAAAAGGTGCAGTAAAGACAAGAGACACATAATCCCTTCCACCTACGCATATAGAACTAAGAAACACGCGCCTCCCACCCCAAGATACAACAGCTTCGGCTTCGTTTTTGTCAAAAGGGGGTCCCTCAAACCCGGAACAACTTAAACAGCGAACAGTTGCTCATGTATTGTGTTATTTTTACCTTCCTGTTAAGCTCGCAGCAAAATTTAAAGTGTGATTCTTTGATATTCCTGGGTACACTGACTTTAGGGATTCTGGCCGCTTGGGATCCTGTCAGCAACACGCGGGCTGAGACGATCTCAAGGTGGAGCGAGTGGACTTGACAGCGGAAGAAGAAAAGGCAATGGTAATGATCATCAGCTGGACCAGTCTTGAAACAAACTACCGGTAGGTTGACAAATTGACTTTCTTGATATGTATTTGTGCCTCTGAGAGAAAGGTGCCCCTTTCTTCACAAAACAACAACAACAACAACAACATATTTTGCACCATACTGTATATTCCATCCATTGGGTCTCCATAAAGCCAGACAGGTTTTCTTCCTGCCAGCCACTCAGCCACTTAGCGTCGAGATACCAGAATTAAACACATAAATATGAAATCAAGCACTTGCATTTTCTTTTACACATGTACAAGGTTTACTGTAAGTTCAGTGAAGTAGAATGTGCTTTCAAAGTTTTACACAAAACAAACACAAATAGAGACCCCCTACTTAAAGTAAAGGGGAGTACCTTAATGTACATGCACATTTTCTGCATGTTTCACACCTTGCTTGTCCCCCTTTTTTTGGCAGAGCATAAGAACAATTTGCAGCCACTGCATAATTCATACTCGATGATACTATGATGATACTCGGCCTGTCCAATAGAAGAATACTGTACACTCGGCCAGTCCAATAGAATCCGCATTTTGGCTCACTTCACATTGGCCAAGTCGTCCCTTTCATACTACCTGGGGAGCTTGGCGAATTCAGCTATACTTGTCAGACTTCTGCGCATGTAGGTGCAGAATAATGCGAAATGGGACAGACGTCTAGAGCATGATAGAACATGATTAAGTCAGATGAACATGGGATGAACATGGAAGCAGAGTTGGGTGCAGATATGTGCAGATAGACTCCGATAGGACTTGAATGCTATTAGGATGCTTGCCCTGCCTCACAAAAAGACATCGAACATAACTTAAAGGTTGTCAGACATGTTGCGCACATGGGGTATGTTGGCAGCAAAGGTTGAGAGTGGACCCCGCCAAGTCAAGCTGTTGCGCGCGTGGTAGCATTGTTTTTTTGGAAGTTTGTGGGGTCTAATCCAAGGCACATGTGCGACTGACCAAGGGAGCATGTGGATCCCAGATGAGGACTTTGCGTTTTCAGTTTCCGAGGGCAAGTTCATGATTGGAATGAAGGTGGCTACCAAGCGGCGCTGTCTTCCATGAACTTCCATGCCCTGTTTGGTACAGTAATCTGGGCCAGCTGATTGTCAAGCAGACTGGCAACACCACACGCCCAGGCTTGGAGTGGGATCCCACTTCATACACAAAGTGCCTCCACTATGTGTGTGATGATCAGGACTCCCGTGGAAGACCAAGTGATTAGTGTCGCTGGCAAAGGCCTTGTCGCATCTGCTGTGCTGAGCAAGAAGAAGTCCATGCGCGACACGTCATTGTCATGCAAATCACAATGGAATAGCGGTGCAAACTAACATATGACGCATCCATGCAAACTCACTTGCAAAAGCTTCCCCCAATGGCAGCAAATTTGAGACGCGACGACGACGACAAACGACGAGAGACGACGACAGACGACGACAGACGACGAGAGACGACGAGACGACGCAAGCCATGCAAACACAGCTCCAACCCCCAGACCCCCAACTATAAACGGGCACCCTTCGCTACGCATTCGGGAAAAATCGAACCCGTTGACTCAATAAATGTCAAAGCGCTCCACTGCTTCAAAAGCTGATACTCCGGTGCTTAATCAGATCACCGTTGAAAAATAAACATGGCTGCTTAGTTCTTCCATGTAAACTATGACAAACTGACTTACAGAATGAAAAACAATCAAAACAAAAAGTTGTACTTACAGAAGAGGTTTTAACACACACTTTCATGCCCAATGTTTTAGAGACACGTTGAACCTGCTTTAGCAAAAATATTTCTGTACATATACGTGACAAAAATGTTGACTGAGACGCTACACCAGTCTCAAGGGTCGTACCAAAGCTCCGGCTGATCAAACAATCCCTCCTCCGTCGCAAACGGCCGCCCAGAAGACGGCCGCGCTGCCGTCGCAAAGCAGGCTCAGTGGACACATCCCAGAGGGTTTTCGAGTGCCTTGGGCGCAAGGGGCTTGGGGGGTCTCTGAACCTGTTAAGTCCGGGGTGTTTGTTGATGCCTCAAATCAACATCTGGGTTTTAGGAGGTTCACGCCTTTCACGATCTGAATTGGGTCCCATTATCCCATTGGTGTTCTTTTTTGGATTCAATTTTGTTGGACGTATTGTCCCCAGACACCCCATGGGACTGACTTCATGATTTCGCACATTTGGGGTGGTTGAAGGAGGGCAACTCAGTCCCATGGAGTGTTGGGTGTGGGTGCGTTAAACCTTCACGCTTGGCACTTCGCCAACCTCCTAAGGTCGGGACAGAACATGAGAACGCGAGGGGCAAATCAACCAAGACCTTCCGCCAGGTCGTTTGGGGATCCTAACAGTTGATGTCTGGGTTGTGTTTGCAGGAAACACCTGTTAGCACCTGTTGGGGGGTGCGAATGTGTATGTATATATTATATGTTATATATATATATATGTAAGTGGGTTCAGACAGGTTCATGTGAAAAACAAAGCGGCACCCGGTGCCCCTTTCAGCTAAACCGTGGCTGAACAAACATGCAGAACAGGGAAGAACATGGAATGCGCATGCATGAGTATCAAGCAGTCGTCAGGCGTTGTGTTTCACAAAATTAAGTACTTAACGCGCGTGGAACACAGCCACTTTCCATTCTTCGAAAACGACCCACCCATCAATAACAACACAATCGACTGCTCAGTGGACGAAACAGGATGTCCCGCCCCATTCCGTGGAGACTGTACCCTTGGACTTCCTTTTTTTCCAGCAAAGGCGCCGCGAGTAGTTTCACAAGAGGGATTGCTGTAAGGTTTACTCAAGAGTGAAGGGTTTTTTATGCCCCACAAACTGACTAAGAATCTTCAAACACAATGATATCCACATAGATCTGCCATGACTTTGCAAGAGTTGATTTTGAGGGACGGACCTATATACCGCAACCTTTGCTGCGTAAGGCTTGACACGATTTTTAATATACAGACCCCAAAATAGAATAACATAATAGATAGAAAAGTAAATTCCCACTAAACATGTATTGGAAACCGTTTCACTATCTATCTGGGGACCACTATAGGTATTGCAGAGATTGACCTTCCAGCCACATTCCTCCCAAGTTAGACACATGCACCTCTCCTGGCCGCCCATGGCCCTGAAAACAATCAGGGTGGCGCCGTGGATGTTCTCGCGTTACTCACTAAATGGTGTTGGATGTTTTGGGAGTCAATATTTCATTGTTTTTTAGGGTTTTCACATGAGAGATGGGTCCCAACCTCACTAATATGCAGTAGATGATCAGCAACAGGTCCAGTCCCATCACAGTCCTATAAAATTCTATGTTCTTCTCCACATCTTTGTGAGGTTCATACTTCTATTTGCAACCTTTGCCCGCCTCCTCCGCCACCTCCTCTTCCTCTCACAGCAACTCACTTCACAGCAACTCACTGTCACCCACTTTCCCTCGCTTGCTTACACTCACTCACTTGCACTCAGCTTGTCTTTGGGCTTTTTCCTCTAATTCAATGTCGTTTTGCTCGTAAGGGGATGGGAGGTACTGCTGACGCGCCTGGGCGCCAACTCATCTCACACCAACTCATCTCACATCAGGTGAACCCACACCAAATCTCACGCTCCTCCTACAAATGCAATGGTACTTTTGTCTCAGTACTTGGATGTACTTGGTCTTTTTATTATACTACCCAGATGCGAGCCTGGACCCTCCGTTCAGTAGGGGCCGTACCCTCATATGGAGGGGTCCGGACCTTCTCACCAATCCCTATGGTTTTGGGGGACCAGGGCCTGTGAACAGAGCGTTTGGGTACACTCTGCCCTCCACGTGTGGGGTTCTCCAGTCCTTTAATTCCACGTTTTGCCGCACACAAACTGCTAGCAGCAGACCCCAAGGAGGACGAATCTCCCGATGCTCGAAGGGAGGCTTGGCTCTATGGCTACTGCGCCTCAGCAGGAGTTGACTGACCGAAGACACTGGTGCGGATTTCGGCACCGCAGTTAGTCAAAGTTGGCCCAATTCAGCTGTGGTTTGCCAAGATGTGGTGCCCAAAACTGTCATTTAGTTTGTAGCTCTTGTGCTGGTATTGACGAAGTGGACATCATCACGACCTTTCAACACAACTCAAGGTCACGATGCCAACTTCCGCGTGACCAATGAAGCATTGACTCTGAGCTGCAAAACTATGGAAGGAACTTGAAGAAACCGCCTGAAACCGCTCCAAACTCACAGCCCTCCAGATGGAGGGTCCCCGAAAACTTACCAAATTTGAGACCCTGGGATGACTTGTTCAGAGGCTTCGGGACTTGGCGTTTGGGGCCCACCTAAATGAGGAACCAGCATGCACCAGAAGCGTGGGGCGCCGGGAGAAGCGTGGTCAGTGGATGGGAGATTGGAAGTGAAATGGCACCGGTTTGCGCTGGTTACACTCCCTGGGGAATATTCATGGAAGTGGAAAAAACGCTGGTAATCGAAAATGGCTGTCTGAGGGGCCATGTTCCACTTCCATGTTATGTTAATTTGTTTTTTGTTAGGGAGGGTAGGTTCGAATATTTGTCTCCAGGGCCGCGGCAGGGAAACTCTTCCATGTCTTCCATAATCCGCATAATCGATCATTTCCACTTGAGGAATTGAGCCACCAAAACCAAGGGGCAGAGATGGACGATTGTGCCTCTCAACATTGAGATCCCTGATGGAATCGAGAAAAGTTGTAGCTTTCTAAACGGAGAGTCATCAGCTTAGTGGGAGAAACACATCACCTGCCCGTTGGCTTCGCCCAAGTCTTGGATTTCGCATTTCATCGATGCACACTTAGATACAACCATACCCAGACACTCCATGGGACTGCCATAAATGCCAACATTGACCTCCTTAAAACCACCCAACTGATCGGCATATATGGCAGTCCATTGGTCGTGTCAGGGATATACAATTAGGACAACTCCCAAAGCATGCGAAGCCACTTTCGCCTGCGCCAGTACACGGGGGGGTCCCATGAATTGGGCCCGGGGGTCCGCCGAAGTGGCCTGTGAACCATGATGATGCCGCAATGATGCCTATATAGGTTTGGCCGGGACGATACAAACGTCCACTTCTAATCGATGCTGTTGGATGTTCACGTATTTCATTTGGAGTCCATCCCCCTTAATCCACCGCCACCGCTTTGGTGCAAACAAGCATTGCAACATCAACTTCCACTGCAGCGCCTGTCAAAAGCAACTACGCCACGGCACCACATCCATCAGGAACTACATGATGTGCTGCATGCATATCCTCTCCGCTCATCCTTTGATCCTGCAAGTGGGGGAGCCTTGGAGACGACTGACATGTGGCACGGTTCAGGTGACGGTGGATCCGTCCCATCGGACAGTCCGTCACTCAGTCGTCCGAGCTTTAAAACCTTTAACCCAGGACCCCATCCAGGATGGTACCCTAGGGCTCCTGGCCCACCTCCTGAGAAGATGGTTGGGGTGGGTGCCACGGGGGTCTAACCACCGAACCTGAGGATATGGTTGGAGCCCTAGGGGTAAGGCGCAGTACGCTTGTCCCCCCTCCGAAGTGCTTGTCAATCCTTTGAGTCCGATCCCAGGACCCCTCCAGCCCAAAGAAACCCATCTATATCCATCTGTAGCGTCTAGAGCTTCTGTTAGGACGACTAACATCTACAAAGAGGCCAGTTAGGTGACATCAAGACACCCATTTGACCTGGTAGATAGACTTCTGAAAGGACTCCATATGTTTGGAGGCAACACTCCAAACAGCCATGTACCTACTAACTCTTCCACATTTGACATTCATTACACATCATTCACTCCATTTAACTCCTTTTATCTTCCTACCAAGTACATCCCTTCAACACCTCACATGCCAGAAATCCTCCAGGCCGCTGGGCAGCACCTTGCGCCACCCACGCCGCCGGGAAGCGCCCGCGCCGACACCGAGCCCGCAGTCGAAGGCGAAGGCGCCGGGCGCCCCGTGGGACAAAGACGGAAAAGGTGTCAGGTTAAGGCTTTCATGTTATTTTTTGTTGTTTTGTTTTTCTTTGCGGGTCATGTGTGACGTCATGTCCCATGTTCAATTGTAGGAACTGGAGGGTGCAGGAAGTTCCAGAGTGCTTCAGGACTTGGCAAGCTTGGGGGTTTCAGTGAAATGAAGACATTTCTGAGATGTCCGGCGTTTGTTGGCACCCCAGTGAGGTTGACCATTGGTTGGTTTCGTACGTACGAAAACCTTCTGAAGATGTGACGTTGGAAGTTGTAACCCCTAGCTTTTCAAGACTCACTAAAATGCTTGACCCGGTGTTGCAGTGCAAAATCATGTAACATCGTAAAAACAATGAGTGGTTCGGTTAAAACTCTAGATCAATGGTGCGACACCAAACCCTTCCCATTGGTGAAGGGCCTGGATTGTTAGGGTTGCACCACTGTTTTTGATGCGTGTTGCTGGGTGATGCTGGGCTTTGACCATTCCGCCCGGAACAAAACCATCAACACGGGAACATCACAGATGAATCAGGTTTCTTCGGGTCCTTTTGTTGGCTAAGAAACACGTGCATCCACAAGTAGGCCATCCGGCCATGGGTGTTCCAAAGTCAATGGTTTTTGCGGATCGGGTGCGTTCCCAGACTGTGTAAATCCCCATTCGAAGTGTTTTTTTTTCCCGGTTCCTCAACGGGAAGTTCAATGCAAGAACGTCCATGGAATTTCCATGGGTATTGTTTGCTCATATTCACGACCAAACGGGCAGGAAGATGTCAAGTGAGCTGACGTCATGTCGTGGGCGACTCCAGAAATTCTCTTCGCGGAGCCCCCAGGTGCAGGCACTGCAGGCAGGTTGCGATTCTATACGCCCGGGAAGAGACCCACATGGAACCTGATGGCATGGACCTTCGAACCAGAAGACCTTTTTTTGCTCTACCACCCGACGTGGTTTTCAGGTTCCATGTGGGTCTCTTTTGAAGGTTTGATGCGAATTGGGGTGGTTTGGCAGGGTTTCCAGGGGCACTGATTTCCAGGTGACTGGAAGGGAGATCGTTATAGGTATTCTCAGATGATGCATCATATCTCTTTCAGTGATCTCTACCTCACAGTCTCTATCTTGGCCTCTAACACGTGTTCGAACGTTTGGAACATCCAGTGCTTGCCGAGAAACTGGAGGATCCCAGAATCTTTGATCCGCGCGCTGCCAAGCGCTGATTTCCATGAACCAACGGCTCAAACGTCTTCAGACCGCCGCTGAAAGCGCGGAACTCGCCACCTGAACAGCGCTGATGCGTCACGACAAAAAGGGCCGCTGGGTGGCGAACAGCGCGGGTGGATGCGGGTGGCGAGTTCGGCGAACAGCTCCGCCTGCATCGATGTTCAAGGGTGCATTTACCTGGAGAGGACTTCAAATACCCTAGAAAACAGACTTGTACCGTACTACATTTTGTTGAGGAACGAACTACCCTCCATATAATATATTGAATCACATATATGGAATCTATGCCTATACATTGGGGCGGGTCAATGGTAAATATCGCCAGTCTCAGACAGGTCGTGTTTGGGTTCTACATGACTGCTAAGGGTCTTGGACCATCCGGCCAGCTCGGATGTCCTGCTGTCGACCCCAGTGAAAGACCATTGATCTGGAAGTACGTAGTCCTTAAGGGGACCTCTTCACAACGACATTGTCCAACAACCTCCTATTTTGGATGGTCGAAGGGAGGTGAGTATAGGAGGTTGTTGGACAAGGTCCCATTAAGGACTGGCATCTTCTGGTTGTGTTTACAGTTTACAGGCCTTCCATTCCCTAATACTGCTCCAACTAGCTCCGTTTCGAAGGTGGTTGGGGTGGGTGGCCAGGGAGTCTAACCACCTGAGGATGTGGGACAGGAACCCTACATAGAGATTCATATGCTTCATCATCTTGGTTTTGATGGGGTGATGTGGATGTTCCCGAAAGCGGGGTATGGGCGGTCCCCTATCTCCGCGGTCCGCGCCAGGGAGATGAGGCATGTTAGCCCTATAAACCATGTTAGCCCTGTGTGTTTGTTTCCGGGGGTCAATTGGAGTAGATGGGCGTATCCAGAGGCTTCAAGACTAAGCCCGTATATGTTAGCACTGCCGATTTGTTTGGATGTGACCTGTGAAAAAACCTAGAATGCCTAAACGTTACCCCACGGTTTTTCCAAAAACAATATGAATATGACCTGGTCAGAATCCGGGCCCTTTAATAATGAAGAGGCTCTTGAGATGTTCGGTCTGGACACCCTGCCTTTCGGTCTTTCGATCCGCTCCGATCCGGGCCCGAGCATCGCATCCGGATTCAGCAAGGCCTCATGTCGACCTTCAGCAATGCACCACGGCACCATTCATCCGAAAATTCATCGATCCATTCATGAACCTGAAATGGATGAATAAGGATGCGTAACCCCAAACTAAAAGCCTGTGAAGGTCAGACCTGCCGAAGGACCTGCCCCACTCCCCCACTCTTCCCACCCGACTGCTCTGGTCAGGTGGAAGGGACCGAGCCAGAAGGACGATGGAAGCGCCCTGAGGCTCGGGTGCGCCGTGCGGAGAGGAGTTGGGAAGACGGCAGATCTACAATCCCGTTCGGCTCCAGTTGTACCTTCTAAGAAGGTGGGACTGGGGTGGGTGCCAGGAGGGTCCAGTCATACCTTCGGAGGAGGTACTTGGAGCTCTAGGGAATAACATTCTATATTATAACCCTATAGGCTTCCGGTTGCCCCTGTTTGAATTTGATGTTGTTTTTTCAACCAAACAACCATTGTTTTGTGAAGGATTTGACGCTACACCAGGTCAACCTTTCTTTTAATGGTCTTGGAAAGCTATAGGGTACGGTTTTTTCTTGGAAAGCTTCAAGGAGGTTGGAGGTCCTTCGAACTGGACTAGACCCTGTTGGTGTGTCCAAGGTGTGTCGGTCCAGAAGCCGTGTAGGATGGTCTAGTGGCCACCCAGACAGGATGTCCCAGGTGTAGTTGGATCTTGTTGGTTTAAGTTCCAATCAATGTTACAATAAATACACGATTACACTTGGTAGTAATAATAACACTTGGTTCCAACACACGATTTTAATCAATGTCACGTATACGTCAATGCAATTCTTTGCTGTCGCAATGTCGAAGATTTGCACGGGGCTGCAGGTGATCAAAGTGCCCGTACCATTCACGTGGAAAAGGACGGACAGGTGATTTACACCCTGGAAGACTAACATGGACCGTGAAAACCACTTGTTGGTAGAGGAAAACCATCTTCAAGGGGGTCATTGTCAGGGTCTATGTTAGTTTTCGGGAGTGAAAGGTGGCTCTACAAAATAGCCGACAACTTCAAGACAGATTCCCGCTCCCCCACCGCTGGCTGGGGCTGGCACTTCCTCAATGTGTTTTTTTTTTGATTTGCGGCGTGAACACAATCTTTTGGAGTCAAAGCCTTATGTTGGAGCATTCCATAATATTCCAATATATTCCATATCATAAACCGTTTTTTTTAATAAAAGGATTGTCCGCAACTCCGCAACCCGTGACCCCAAGTACAAGGGGTATTTTGAGTTTGCGGATGTGTTTTTCCTGCTATTCCCCACGGGCGCTTATACACAAGCTAGAGGCGTTTATTGGTCAGCCACTGGCTTCTTTATACGAAGATGGTTTTTTTCAGCGGATGTTGATTTCGGGTGCGTATATTTGGTGTCTTCTTTGTACCTTCGACAGTCACATGAGAACCAAGCAACGGGTACCCCGGCGCCCTACACGCCGCGGCCCAGATCATGGACCGTCTCCTGGACCTGGCAGAGTGTCTGGATCGTACCACCATGCAGGACACGGCCGGACAACTGTTCCTTGGTCGAAGAATCCGAGGTCCCGCCTATCGACCGCGCGGGGAACCCGCAGAATCCGTCGTCTTTAGCGAGGGGTGAGACGTAGGAAGAGGTTTTTGGGGTCTTTGGGTGGATGGTGGTCCCGCAGCCAGACACCCATTAATGTATAGTTTGTTTGGAGCGTCTCGGAATATGATGTATTTAATTGTAAGGGCTCCGCCCCCTGCCGCCGACCCCGGGGATCTATATTTCAGCCGTGAAGCTGGAAAACAGGACAGAAGTCCGCCTATACGCAACGCAATAGATCAATTCAATTGTTCTTTTATATATAAAAGGAGATTTCCTCCCATTCAGGTGTGATTTAAAAACATTTGGGTCTTAACATGTCATGTACAGGTGGTTGATGGTGATTGTATTGTCAGTGTTGCAAGCTGTGCCAAGCTCTTTTCAGCGCGTTCGCTCAAAGTCCATCATCCTAAGCTGGACTCGGCCACACCATCACACAGGAATCATTGTATTGGACATTCAGCAGTTTTAGAAAAATTTCAGTGTGGAGCTTGTTGGTAAAAGGGCGCAAGCCGCCTAACCAGCTTCAAAATCAAGGACAAACATCCTTGTCCATCCAACGAATCCCTTAGATCAGCCTCACCACTGCTCCCTGAGCAAGATCTAGATCAGACTTCAAAAAATAGAGCGGCTTGCCTTGGATAAAGACACGGAGCCACGGTACACGACACTTTTCAAGCACGAAGCTCCACGAAACTCAGCCAACTAGTCGAAGCAAGTTTCGAGGAGAGATCTCCTAAGCTCCCGGGAATCAGAGAATATATGAACGTGAAACAAAAATGAAACACTGACAGACTGAAGCACAGTTAAGATAGGATCCAAGATTCTGAAGATTCCTTCACAAAGTAGACCCGCCAAGCTTTAGTTAGCAGTCTGCTGGCCTCCAAATCCTGTAGTCGGAGCCGGAGCCATGTGTGGGTGTGACATGGCTGGCGATGATGGTTTGATATGGTTTGACACTCAGTTGCGAGTCCTGGACACGGAATGCTGATGCGACATTTGTGTACTTGAAGTTGTTCGAGACCAACGGGTCCTCAGACTGGTACACAAGAAGCCGTTCTCTCCCCTCCCAC
>CAXAMN010023472.1:410110-425182 GCA_963970005.1 Durusdinium trenchii
TCTGGCTGGTACACAAGAAGCCGTTCTCTCGCCTCCCACGGGTCCTCTGGCCACGGGTCCTCTGGCTGTCACGGAAGCATGCCCTCGGTTGCCTCCTCTGGCGCGCGCCCCCTTCAACCGGCGGGGTCGGCGGATATAATGACCGGCCTGAAATGTTGTGTAGAAAAACTCGCAGCCATGCAAGAGAGGAACCTTCATGCCCTACCTCAACGTTGCACTCGTTGGCAAAAACGACACATCTGCAGTGAAGGATTTCTTCCAATCTGCGACAGACAGGCAGGCACCCAGCATGAGACGGGTCTCGTTTCTCACGTTTCTCTCAGACTCGTGCGCTGAACACGGTTCAGTTCCATGCAAGTGGTGGAAGTTAATCAATGTTTGATGATTTGAACACTTCATGATCAGACACCATGGCCGAGAGGACGGGAGAACAAAACAAGCCACCTTGGCCTCAACCGGCCTGGACCATCCGTTTGGTTGTCCTGGATCTAGGATAGTAGTGTAAGAGGGACGTGGAGGGTAGTGCAGCCAGGGCACCTGACAGGATGCTCCTGCTGCCACAACAACAGTTCTTGCCGACTAAATTGTTTGGGGTCTATGTTGGTATATATGTTTTTGGGATTCCACGGGCGTTTATACACAAACAACGCGCGATTATTGGGAACTAGAGGCATGTTTTCCGACCATTTTTTTTTTTCAACGGATGTTTTTTTGGTTGCGGATGCTTATTTGGTTCACAAACCTAAAGGTATGTTCAACTACTGATCTTTAAACAACAACAATCAGTGTTGCAGGTACACTGTATGTTTTAGCAAGACATCACCACTCAAAAACCACTCAAAACAAAAAACAACAAACTAATATATAGAACAAATAGGTTCAACACCGGCAATTGAACAACTGATTCCTGCCACTCCCGAGGGGGGCGCACCCGAAACTTCATGTGTTCCACATCGGAAGCGGGCCAAGGTTCGTGTTAGCCTCCTCGGACTTCATAGAGGCGGTGTCATGAGTGGGGTCGTCGCATCGGGAGAAAAACAACAGGTCTGTATTGAGAATAACCCAGACACCGTTAATGGGACTGGGATATATATGCCGCCCCGACCACGAAAATCAATCACTGGCCGGAAATCTACCAGACCCGTGGAGGTACACAAACCCTCCAGCCACGGTGGAAACCATGGAACAAAATCTAAAAGGGGTTTAAACCCAGATGTTATATCCAAACTTCCCCATGCCAAGTGAAACCCTGTTCGGTAGAAAGATATATTACAGTAGACCATGAACCCTTGATCCAGTGCCTCCAAGAAGACTCGCTCGTGCTCAGGAGGGGAGCCACTAAACATGGAATCGGAACCATGCGAGTTCCCCAACCCCTTGCGATTGGGGATCAAGTCGTACTTTCTCAGAAGGTGATTGACATAGGTGCCAGGAGGGTCCAGTCGTACCGAACCTGAGAAGGTACGACTGGACGCCTAGGGTAGTACACTAAAACCGATGGAGGGGCCCGAGTGGAGAGTGGAACATGGTAGAACACCCTGAAAAAGAAATGTCCTTCGTCGTTGGAAAGTTCGGCAGCTGGGGGAATTATGCCTTTAGAATTTATTTGGGACCTGGGCCTCGGTTTTTGGCAATTCAAGCCTTTCCCTATAGGGGGAGTACCGAACCTCGGGTTCGGTATCCTCCTGGACCCGATCATGGCACCTACATGTCTCAGTGTCTCCATATTGTTTGCAATTTCCTTCTCAGAGTGTATGTGGATACTCATAGGGCTTTGAGGATCCAGGATGATCATGTCTTAATCCACATCCCACTGGCAAAAAGGGCCGCTCCCACCATGTCGACCGATGGAAGACCTGTGGGTGGTAGGGGGTGATCAAGGATGACCATGACCTATATAGGAATTCTGGCCCAGTAATGCCCAGCATGGATTATGTTCATATACTAATAGCCATTCTCTATTCCTAAGGATTTTAGACATTTTAATGCTACAAACTCCGGTCTCTCCCGAACTCCTTTCATGGTGGAACGCCTTCGGCGAGCGGGAGACGATGGTTTCCTTGTCGTGGCTCCTTTTTCATGGACGGCTTAAGGACGTTCGCATGGTTCGTTGCGTTCGTTTCGTGAGCCCCGGAGGACGTTTGTGCCTATACCTTCTTGACCTTTGCCTGGCCCAAAATCTGCTACATGCAGGACGTCAGAACCTCTCTGCGACAGGGCACGATCTTGGGCGAGATCCTTTAGAGAAGAAGTGCGACTGGGATCTCTGGAAACATCAATCTCTAGGGATCCACTGCCACCTTTTCAGGTGTGGTACGACTGGGCCCTCCATTCTGATGTACAGCTTTGTCCAATCACCTTCTCAGGTTCAGTAGTTAAGTAGATCCATAGGGACCTCCATGGGGTGGGACCTCCAGAGGGATCAACGATGGTGGCCTTTGCCTTTCGGTCGGGACTCGGCTTCGCCGGATCCGGGCGACGGCGCGCACAGCGTGTGGTTCGCTCGCGCTCGCGCTCGCGCTCGCGAGCAGCGCGCAGGACATTGTTCAGCAGGATGAGCTCCGAGAGCGTGTTGGGGTGCCCCAAAGGATGTACCGCCGAGTCCCCACAGCTTCGGAACAAGTCCGGGAATCGGGATGTTCCGTAAGGATGTCGTCGTCCACCCTTGATTTTTGTTCCTTTTGTTGGTTGGAAGATGGTGGAATCCAGAAGTTCTGTGCTCCATTTGCCGCCTGCCTTGTGGTGAAAACAAGAGCCCTCCACGACTCTCGTCTCAGGTCTCGAAGGTGCTTGGACTTCGAAGGTCCACCGTCTTCGGAAGAGCCTAAAGAAGTGGACCTTTAAAGCCGCATGCATGCAACCCTCCGGAGGGCTATAGAGGCGTTCTTCGAGCCGTGGACCAGCTCGAAATTCGCAAGTGTGCTCCCTGTCGAACCTCTTCAGAAGCCTTCATTCGGTTTAATTGCAGACAAATATCGCACTGTTCAGTTCAGAGTCCCTTGCGGAGGGAAGGATGGAATGTGTGCTGTGTAGGGGGCTTACAGTTTCATGCATGCTCGCCAAGTATCCAAGACTGTCACACAATTGTCCGGACAATATCCCGCCCCTGTATAACAGCACCCAGCTGTGTGGGTCCTGTGTGGGTCTTATCCTTACCTGGTCATGCAAGATTGAAGAAAAATCCTCAACTCCATGTTGGAAACGGGACATGTCTGGAAAACATGCTTGTTTGCTAGGGGTTCTTTTATGCCACTGGAATTCTTCCCACATATCTAGCCAACCTGTGCCTCGGTCCGTCCATTCCTGCCTCCCTTCGTCTCGATGCATCGAGGTGCTCAAGGACCAAGAGAAGAACGACATCTCCGCATGGTCGCATGTGCTGCGAAGGAACCCACCAGAGCGCTGCGCCGCGCGAGCGCATGGTCTTGCGTCGTTCTTCTCCAGTGGTGGACCGTGTAGGGCTATGCCATGTCGGGAATTGATGCCCAGCCACTAGGCCATACAACCACCCCAAGGTGGGAATACATGGCCATACAAGTGGCAATACATTATTCTATATGCATGGAAAAAACGAAAACACACCCTTTTCAACCACCCCAATGCAACAAAAATTGGCACCGGTACCTTTTGTTTTTCAGGGTCCTGTCCCATGTTCTAGGGTACTTGAAGGAGGGTCCAGGTATATTGAATGGCGTAGTGAGTCATCACGCTTGACACAAAAATGATGTGTATCGAATCATCCATCGTCATCCATCCCTCGAGTCAAGAGAGACTTCTGAGAAAGTGACAATTTTGAACTATGCTCCTGCACCCGAACCTATGAAGGGACCTGGACTCCTCATATATTATGGGGGGGGTCTGGGGTCTTTGGTGTCTCAAATCACCACGTTTTCAGGGACCAAGGCTTGTGGAGAGAGCGTTTGGGTGTGACACTTTTTTTTTGCCACTTCTTGATCTTCTCGGTGTATTTCTTGAGTTTTGGGCGGCTGCTCAAAAGCAACAATTCACCTCCAAATCAACCACATCAAATATAAGAATTCAGTCTCCTTTATAACGCACATGGAGAAGTTGGAGAAAACTTTGAAAGTTTCACGGATTTTTTGTAGTCTAAAGCCCTATAGTTTGAACAAGTCAATCTATACAAGCAAACCGGAAACATCTGAACCAATCGGAATCTCCAGTCAAGACTGTCCCAGAGTGAACTATAGGGTGGAACCCGATCATGTTGGGAAAAACATATTTTCCATGAGCTTGTTGTCTTTACTGAACAACTACCCAGCGCCCAAACATGGCTCAGTCCTATAAGTTAAACAAGTCATGAGTTCATTTGTATAGTTGTTTACAGTATATTATGGCTATGGGTCAAAATAGGGGTACCCCCCCAACCATTGGTTTATAATGATAATCCCTACTGAAATGGTGGTTATTGGGGGTACCCTATTTTGACCCACAGCCATATTGTGTTCAGCCTATGTGGATAGCATGTTTGTTCCGTTCCCAAATCGCCTCCCCTTCCAGGCTGCTGCCATTGCTTCTGAGGACCTTGGAGAAGGCGGGACCGGTCGCCGCACTGACGGGGTCGATCCACCGGTGAGTCGTTTGGGGAGAAACAAACGCAGCCAACGCGTCCAGCAGATCGGTAGTTTCACCGTTTTTTTTTGGCTGAGGGTACAGGTAGACACATGATTTTTTTGATCCCCCCTATTATTAGGTGGGTCCAACGAACCTTTTTTCCTTTCAATAAACCCTGGCCTATTGTCCAGAAGCGGGTTTAAACTTCCCAGACATTCCATGGGACTGCCATATATGCCGATCAGTTGGGGTGGTTTTGGGGTCAATGTAGGCATATATGGCATACATGGAGTGTCTGGGCTTTCACTCACCCCTCCAAATTCGTCTACGGTATACGTGGGATTGCCCGCCCTAGGCCCTAGGAGGACTCTATTCGCGACGGATGACACCAGCGCTTGGGGTACTATACACTGGACCCGACGACTCCTTCGGCAGGTGGGTGTGTTTTAGGCCGTGGTCGTAGCGGGTACCGAGTTCGTCGGGTCCAGGTACTTGAGACACCGCTGGGAAGGCTGAAGAGTGGCCGATGTTGTGAACCTTGGGGGTCAGCGGTGGATCTGCTCAGGTTCGGTATGACTGGACCCGACTGGCTGGCACCCACCCCATGTCCCACCGAACCGGAACGATGGTACGACTGGAGCCCTAGGGTTTACTTTTAAATACACACCCACAGGGCATTTAGTGATAGAGCACGTCAGATGAGTTGGATGGCTGGCCGGGCCGCCATCCCTTGTGCTGCACGATAAGCTCAACGGCACACGATGCACTCGGCACTCACTTGGTTGGCAGACGAAACCAACCGGATAGGTTGCAACATCCACGTTGAATGGAGGGACAGTGATGCCGCCGCCGCTTTTCGACGCCCACTTGGATCAGCCGACGCCGACCGCCTACCGCTCTGAAATTGAACAGGGATGACACAGCCTATGTGCAGTGCGAGTAGCGGGACGGCGGCTGGGAAGCCAACGGTCTCCTGGACCCTCTATAGATTTAGACATTACTCATGAACCCATGAAAGTCCCATAAAGTGTCCTGACAATTCCTGACGAATTCATGGTACTTCTACAGGGACAGAAGTACCTAGGTCACCCCTCAAAATATGGTACTACCCTCCAAAAAGTGGGACATGACATGAACGGAGGGTTCAGGTACACAATGTCGAGGGTGAGAATGTTTAATCCCAGTCCACGCCAAACGACTGTGGAAGATGCCCTCCAGGTATGGGAACGTCATTGCAAATCGCACCGCTGGTGGGGTGGATAAAGAATGGCACGTCACAACGGAGCAATGGAAACGTTCTATGCTGTTTTCCTGGCAAAATCTCGCAAAGAGATGCCGCCATGGGATCTCTCCTCGTGAAGAGATTGAGTCTTGCAGATCCCTCCTTGTGAATGTAGAGTCCGGATATCTCCTCCACGCCACGATTTGGTTCCCAGATCTTCTGAGGTTTATGACTCATGTATTTCCAACCTGGGACAGCAGATTGGTTTAGCACGGTTGGACATTTGGTTAAACAACAAGTCATGCCATCGTTTCGTTACCTTAGTCCGTGTTTCTCGCGCAGATAGGATTATACTTGCAGTTACTTCGCAATCACCCTAGCCCTAGCCCTAGCCTTCAGTTCGACCTTTTGTAGTGTTAAATCTTCAGTAATGCAATTGTTCTTTGATAAGGACCATTAATACACTGGTTGTTGGAAGCCTAGGGTAAATCTTCGGTAAAACGGTTGTTCTGTAAATGCATTAAATTCAACGGTGGGTCCCACCCTGCGTTTGCAATAGTCGTGAGTCTTGGTTGACTAGTCTTTGAGCCACGCCCAGCCTAGTGGGTCAAGCTAACAGGCCTTAGTCACCTTAGTATGACTGGGAATCTTGTGGGAGCATCCTGACCATTTCAACATATTTCACCATCAACCCTATAATTATATTAACCCTACCCTAAGAATCCTTGGGCCCTCAATTGCAGGGGTTTGGACCTTCTCCACCGAAACGCAGGGGTTTGGACCTGAACCAAACCCTTCCCATTGGGGTGTGGATTCTCCAAGAGGCTAGCGGCTCAAACCTCCCAGGAGTCCAGCGATCCGAACGGAGGTTGGTCTCTTCAGCGATCTGAACCCCTTCTCCCTCCCTCCCCCAAGCACTATCGTCCAGTCTGGCGGGCGGGTGATCGTGAGGTGAGTACGATGGACGCGTTGACGCTGTGCAGCGCGGGCGATGCCTTAGCACAACTCTTTCTTCAGGCAACGGAATGTCAGACACGGCACCGGTGACACGGAGCGGCGGAGAGAGGTAGACTACCGGTGGACGTAGCAATTGTTCGGAATGCTTTATTGAAGAGATGCGTTTTTGGGCAGTTCCAAAAGGGCTGCCCAAAGAGAGAATCATTGTTTTGAGGTTTGACATGTTTTGACCAACGGCTGCAATGACTGATTAAGCAGAGTGACACAGTTCAATTGTGATAGTCACCCCATTGGTCCAGGATTATATACAATGTTTCAACATGATGTTGGACATCATGTACTTACAGGGCTTGAACTTACCTCTGATCCAGAACTTTCTGACCCCCATGCAGATATTTGGCCAGATCATTGCATACCGCACTTCACCTCGAGAGTTTCCGACCTCGAACAGAAGGAACTGTGAGACGCACCTGGACCCGACTTCAAGTACCCAAACGAACATGGGACATGACACGACCCTTCAAAAAGAGGTACGACATGGTACGACCGTATACTCACTTGGAGGGTCCTTCTTTTTGTGGACACCGTGACTGTACGGTCACCGCCGTCACCGTTTACACCACTTCTCCCAAGAAACGAACGACACCAGGAGAACGACAGCAAGAGCGCTCAGAAAGAGCTCGGTCAGGGGCCTCGGTCGCGTTGCGTCGCTCGCGTCTCGGGTGAGCGAGCGAAACGAAAAGGGGTTGGAGGGTTCGGCCGCGGTGACAGGTGACGTCGTGGTCGAACGGAGGGTGACAGGTGCCCCTAACACGCAGTAGGGGCAGAAGATTGGGTGACCACAGAGACCCTAGGGATCCAGTTGTACTGTCTCAGCAGGTGAGTGGAGACACTGCTATGTAGATTTGGAGGGTCCAGTCGTACCTTCTGAGAAGGTACGACTGGATCCCTAGAGAGATATTGCTGTTTGATGCTGTTTGACCCGAAAAAAAAGGGAATCCAGACCTCGAACGATTGGGAAAGGCTTAGCAGTGTGTCCGGACTGTTGGGAATTGGCCCCAATGGAGGGTCCAAGGATTCTTAGAGGATGATGTGTACCTGGACCATCCTGTCGGGGTGCTCTGTCTGAATGCCTAGGCCGGTAGTGTGGGATAGTCCAGCCAGGACACCCCGACAGGATGGTCCTGGTATGTTTTTTGTGTTTCGTTTGCAATCAAAGCGGGTCAAATGGACACCGTGGCCGCCTGGCCCGAACAAGAACTGGATCATGCCTTCGAGAAGAGTAGCCGTTGTGGCCACGCGGGGCGCAGCTGCCCAATTATACTATCGTGTTTGTTCCCTATCGGGCTCCAACCACCTCAGGATTCCGAGGTGGTCGCAAGTGGTCCGGGAGCGGGAGCGGGGTCACAGGCCTGCAAGCTCAAGGTGGACCAGTGATTTCCGCTTCTCGTGTTGTGGGTCTTTTGAGGTTCTGAGATCAGGTAACATGATCTAAGTACCTCGGGTACGGGGTATGTGTTGGAACCCAAGGTATGTCCATTCAGTTGTTCGGCCTCAAAAAGAAACCAATTCATAACCCCAAAGAATTCATAATACTACTGTACCAGTCAGTTGCCCCTCAGACTGGCGATGTTTACCCTCGGCCAGTTCTGCTCTCTTGTAGCTACCTGGCCCCCGAAATCTGTTCAACCCTAGAAAATTGATCAAAATGGCACATGACCCGAACCAACAACATTTGTTTTGCTTCTCTAACTTGTTTAGCGTCCGCACTCCGGGCCGGAGAAAAAGTGGACCAGGTAGTCGGCCCACCAGCTCGGCTATAGCGTTTCACCCTCCGTCCACTCCCGTCGAGGCTTTGCCATCTTGCGCCTGGAACGCGAGCTTCGGGCCACAGCGGGGCCACAGGAGCGGCAGGGGCCCTGAGGGATATCCGGAGCTGAAAAAGCGTTTCGAACGAAGAACTTCTCAGAAGGCACAGGAACTGGGAGACAAACGCCAGCGTGTTTCTGTGATCTTTCTAGGACGAAACTGCCCAGAACTCCGTGTGTCAGACTTTCCACCGGTTTCCATCAAGTTCAGATGATCAAAATCAATCATCTCTTACCTGAAAGCCTCTCTTCCAAGGCTGGACCCTCAGATCGCTAGCGCTTTGTCGGACGCCAAGAACACAGTGGGAGCAGCGGGAGCAGCGGGCTGGTGCCCAGCGCTGGCCGCGCTGGGTTTGCAGGAGAAGGCGGTTTAGAAAGCAACTCATCCGATGGTGAGGCCTTGTCAATCGTTCTTTCAAGGGTCTTGGAAGGCCAGGGCCAGTCTGCTGTTTTTGGGTCTCCACTCTCCCCAAATGCAAACCCCCCAAAGGAAAAGAAGTGGAGGTGAGGAAAGCTTGATTCGGGAATAGCCGTTGAACTTCTCAAAGAAGTGGTTTTTCAAGGTGATAGAAGTCTAGAGATAGTTGGCTCTGGTCACTGGTCCTTTTTCAAAGGGCCTCTGTATAAACGAGGCAACAGCATGGACCAACAGACCACCCCATTTCGTGGACCCCATAAGATGTTTGGACCTCCCTTCAAGACTCAGACGCTTGTGACTTCAATTCATCCTTAAGAACGGCCTGCTTTATAAGAGACTCGGGTCACCCAAAACGACAGGGTTGTGCATTGTTCTTTCTACTGGGACCAAAGCCAAACTATTAATTTTATATATGCCCAAATGGACCCCTGAAACCACCAACATGTCAGCAAATCTGCCATACATGGACTTTGGGAAAGGATTATGTGTTTCATCATGGACCCCGAAGAAGGCTGACCCCGCTCGGAGCGATCTTTTCTTGAAGTTCCTGTTTTTTTTTTCAAGCAAAGAGCGAGGCCGAATTAGTACCACGACCCTCCAACAGACCCTAACAGGTGGTTTCTCCGGGCACTGGACTTGTTATCAGCAAACACTGATCTTAGAGGGTCCAGGTAGGGGTGTGCTCCATCAGGGAGGTGGTGTTCAGTTTTCCACAGACCTGGATGCTGAGGTCCTTTGACCCTCCCTCTTTGCGGCTGCCCAACTTTGCATTCTTCCAAGGGCCTCGTGAAGGTGCAAAGTCCTGATGCGGTTGCTCCAGAGTGGTTGTGAGATGTTCGCGTTTTCCTCCTGGAAAGGTCTGGGGGGGTCCCCCCGTGAGGAGCTGGGACAGGAGCCCGGATGAGCATGGCAGTGGGACTTAGGAGAGCGGTCCGGACCATATTTTTCTGACCTCTGAAAACCAAAGCGTTTTTGTTTGGAGAGAAGTCTTGGGCCCGGAAGTCTTTTTGGTTCAAGGTGACACCCGAAGAAAACGACAGGTTTGTCAGCCCTGGCGACTCCCCGGCATCAAGAGGCAAAGAATGTACCAGGACGGTCCTGTTTGGGTGTTTGCACTACGACCCGGGATCTCCAGACAGGACACCCAGACAGGATGGTCCAGGTATATCTCGATCATTATATATCATATTATATCTCCCATTATGTCCCTGGTTCTTCCAAGTGACCGAGCTTGATCCACTGGGAACTGAGGTGACAAACAGGCCTGTGCAAGGTCACAGACTTAGGAACTCCAAAAAAGGTCACGAACGGAAGAAGCTGGCGTGTTGGTATTTGCCCGTTGGCCAGTTTGCCTAATTAATTGAGCAGGTGGAAAATTGATCGCCTGTGGCACAAAGGTCTTCACGTGGAATCCATGTCCAGCGAGTCCTGAGTCCAGCCTCACCGAGCCTTTGAGGGGGCCGCGCTTGGATGTTTGTTGCGAAGCATCCCAACGTGCTTGTTTTGAGGAGTTCCATGGGTTTTGTTGTGCCACACCCTCGGAGGGTAGGGAGAAGAGGGCCGGTTGGGGCCGGTTTCCGTGGCGACTCGCCAGGTGTGGCGACTCATGAGCGACAGCAATGTCCATCCATCTCAGCGCCAGCTGAAACGTTTGGAATCCAACATGCTGACTGGGTCAACCGTCCTATGACCCTGTAAACAAGGCTTATCACTTATCACTCCTTTATGAACTAAGGCCCGTATAGAACTGAACTATCATCCACGCAAGGGAACCAAGGGAACCTGCTAATCGGAGTTAGACCCAACCCATCGACTCATCGATTCCCTTCTTCGTGCCCGCTCAGACGACTGGGGTGACGTCGTGTCCTGCGACGACGTCGTGTCCAGACGTCTATAGACGTTCCCGAGCAACAGCAGCGTCTCAGACATGTTGGTCGATGTTTTGCTTCGGCCAAAAACTATGCCTTCCTCCCCTGGGGATCCAAGTACCTTCTCAGAAAGCACCTGGACCCTCCAAACCCACCCCAAACACCTAGGGCTCTATGCTCTTAGACCGAGACATCGAGACGTCGACTCTTGTTCCGGTGAGGCGTCACAGAGCTGGGACCTCAGAAAACTGGGGCATGAAACAGAGGGGGGGGTTGGTTGCTTGGTTGCTTCTTTCAATCCAAAGGATCTGAAGATAAGAAAAGCATCTTCAAAGCGGCAGCGCCGGAAGTGGCTGGTTGAAGAAGAACTCATCATCACCGTGGGATTCTCCATCCAATCACCTCAGAATCACTGCAGTATGCTGCAACTACTTGCTTTTTGTGTGTTTGTATGTTTGTTTGTACGGCGGCATGTTCCATTTTCTAGGCATCGTAGATGTTCCAGCCTTAGGTCAGCCTTATGAAAGGACACCATCCAACTTGGGATGTGAAAAGTAGGGTGCAGACCCTCCTCCAAAGTGAGGGATCTGGGATTTCTCACCAATCACTAGCTCTTGAGCGACCGGGAGGTCGACCTGTTGAAAGCATCTAGGTCAAACCACCAACGTTGCCAAGGCCACACCAGTACCGTGTAAGTCTCCAAGGGGTCTTAAGGGTTGGACATGGGCCCTGCCCTAACAGGCCTCGATGTGACGTCTTTGGGACGGGACTCCCGGACCCCTGTGACTCCCAAACGAAGGGACACACGAGCGGACGGGACCTCAGGAAGGGACACACACACACACACCGAACCGGATCGAAGTGACGGACTGGACTTCAATGTAGGGCGTGATAGAAATATGCCCCCGCAGGCCCAAATTGGGGGGGTTCATCAAGATCCTTAAAACCAATTCTACATTATGGAACGGTTACAATCCATGTACATGGAGTTCTCAGTTCATACTCGGAAAATGAGTAACCTGTTTTGGGGTTCGGGCCATGTCCCATTTTCGAAGGTACTTGCAGTCGGGTCCAGGTATATGGAATCTTTGCCGAACTGGGGTGACACATGTTTGTAGAGTGTCAGTTATAGATAAATTGTAAAACCCATTTGCCCTAAGAGTCAAGGACCCTCAAGTCGGTGAAGGTTTAAACCCATTCCCAGACGCTCCATGTATGGAGTATATGCCGCCCCATTGACCCCCCCAAACCACCCCAACTGATCGGCATATATGGCATACATGCGATACATGGAGCGTCTGGGAATGGGTGTAACATAGGGAAACCCCCTCTCTCACCCCAAGGCCTGGCCGGCAGACAGGTTCCGTCTATTTCCTGAACCGAACCCAGGGGGGTGATGAACGCCTAGGAGCCAGGGGGTCGGTTTCCCTATTTCAATTACACACCCATTGGGCAACCGGTGAGGTCGCATAAGTCAGATGAGTTAGAGAAAGGCCAACTGAACCAAGCGGACAATCCACTGTTACTGGTAATAACCCATTTGGTGGTCATACCCAAGTAATGTAGACTCTTGATGAATAAAACCCCCTCATATGAAGAGGATTGTCTAATTCAACTGGTGGGGTTATGGACCTCAAGAGTCTGCATTACAACCCCCCGGACACTCCACGGGACTGCCATAGGACTGCCAACATTGGGGTGGTTGAAAGGGGGTCTGTCTGGGGCGGAGTCGTCCGTCTGGCAGTCCCATTCGTCGTGTCTGGGAATGCATATATGGCATACACTCCATGGGACTGGAATATATGCCGCCCCAGACAGACCCCCCCAAACCACCCCAACTGATCGGCATATATGGCAGTCCCATGGAGCGTCTGGGTATGGCATACTGGGACCCATTGTTCGTTTTCGTCTTTATTGAGATTCCCACCTCACCCACCTCGCCTTCCAGGCCCACCTCACCCACCTCGCCGGCCTCGCCCGCTGCGGAGGGGGGGGAAGGCGGGGTGCAGGTCGTAAAGCTCTAGGCTCGTTCGTACACCCTCACAGGTCTCAAGCAAAAAGGGCTCAATCATTTTCTTTCAGGAAAAACTTGGCAAAAGAAAGACCTCATAACTAAGTCCAGACAAAGCTCAAGTACAAGTACATCAATCCCCACAAGTAGACTCGGGTAAAGAACACTCACAAGTAATCTCAGGTAAAGCACAAGTACAACCTCACAAGTGATTTTGCCACAGCTCAAGTGCATCCATCCTCACAAGTAATCTCGGCAAAACCTGAAGCACAACCCCCACAAGTAATCCCAGGCAAAGCTCGAGTACATCTCACAAGAATCTGAGGCATGCAAAAAGCAGACACGCTTGTTTCCACCCCTTCGCAAAAGGACATTGCGGGAATGTCGCCCTAAATTCAAGATGAGAAACACATGGCACAAGCCTCCAGCACCCTGCATGGTACTTGTGACGCACCACTAGGACGAAGGTGAGTCTTCTTGAAGGTTCCGAATTCTGAACCCTTTCCCCATAGAATCCTGCAAGACGTTTCACTTCACAGGGTCGAATGTCCTCCCTCCAAAGCCGTTGAATTGACCATCCCACACTGGCCAGTCGACATTGGACTGAATTCAACCGCGGCTGATCCACAGAGATGTCAAGAAAGGCCAGGTATACGAACTTACCTCCTGAAGGTCCACGGAATAGTTACATACCCAAGACGCCCCACGTATGCCACAAAAAAAAGGGGGTCAATGGGGCGGCATATATTCCAGTCCCATGGAGTGTATGGGTACACTTACCCTATGTATCGATGCTCCGCACGTTCTTCCTCCCGAGAACCGACGGTCACGCTTCTCTTGGACGAGCTGTGGATCGGAGGCCCTTTGCGCGAAGAAGGGACTTTTAAGTCTCCATGGGACTGGACATATTGGCTGATAAATGTTTGTTTAGATTTGTTTAGTGATATCTGATGATGTTCAGTTTTTGTTATTTAGTTTTTTAATCTGGCATAGGTCAATCGTCCAGTCCCATGGATGGTCTTGGATATCGACCCCTCTAGAAGTCCAGTTCGACGCTATTCGATGCTATATATGTGAATATTGAATCGCTCAAGAACTTCCTGAAGTAAAGATAGTAAAGGATCGCACCTATTATACTTATGGCCCAGTTCAAGTTAAGGATAGTAATCTAGCTTCGTTATGGCCCAGTTCGTGTTCGTTTCTATTGAATGGAACTGAACTGAACTCACCAACTGCCACATCTGCCACATCTGGCTGGGTCCACCGTTGCCACGACTCCAGGAGGCCGCTGGGCGGAGTCCAGAGGTGAAGTTGGCGGATCCGGACGTGGGGAAAGCCCAGCGTCCGGTGGTCACGGCCAGGTCGGTGAACGGTGGTGAACGGCCCGGAGGTTGAATGCCACGGACCGAGGTGAAGTCACCTTATAAATAGGACCCGTAGTAACAGGGGTACCGAACTAACTAGGACAGTCTAGTGAGGGTTCTGACCCACCTCTGCTGGGAAAAAGAGACAAAGCCCTTGACTCTGAGAGGTTTGACCTTTTGAGGTTTGGTCACTCAGTGAAGCCTCGGATGGGATTGGTGGAGCACGAAGCAACGACTGAGCGTCGGCTTGGACCGGGATGAAGCAGTGTTCATTCAGTGGTGTTGTTCATTCTCGGTCGGAGGTCCGGGTTGAAGCGTTCTGAGGGGTTGAATTGAAACGATGTAAAGGGTGTTTTCTCCCTGAGTTGATTTTTGTTTGTGTCTCAATACGTAATTATAGACTTAGACTTGTAGTACAGCAGCTGCAGCAGCACCACCACCACCAGAGGAGCAGCACCACCATTACCAACAGCAGCATCAGCAGGAGCAGCACCCCCACCACCTCCTCCGCTATGCACCTCTTCTCGAAGCATTGACCTTTGACTCCTTTCAACGTTATCCACCCTGGTGGCTGAAATTAGTTGAGTCGGGTTGGTGGCTTCAATACTGCGAAGGTTCGGAGCCCTTGCCCAAAATATGCTACGACGACGACAACAATAGCTACTGCTGCTGCTGCTGCTGCCGCTGCTACTCCTACTCCTACTCCTACTCCTACTCCTACTCCTACTCCTACTCACTACTACTCACTACTACTACTACTACTACTACTACTACTACTACTACTACTACTAC
>CAXAMN010023472.1:425192-491468 GCA_963970005.1 Durusdinium trenchii
ACTACTACTACTACTACTACTACTACTACTACTACTACTACTACTACTACTACTACTACTACTACTACTACTTATACTTACTACTTACTACTGACTACTCACTACTGACTACTGACTACTGACTACTTGCTACTCACTACTGACTACTGACTACTGACTACTTACTACTTACTACTGCTGCTGCTGCTGCTGCTCCTACTCCTACTCCTACTCCTACTCCTATTTACTACCAATATTTACTACGTACTACCTACTACTACCTGCTACTACCTGCTACTACCTACTACTACCTACTACTACTAACTACTACTAACTACTTACTACATACTACTTACTACATACTACTTACTACTTACTACCTAGTACTACTACTACTACTACTACTATTACTACTACCACCACTACTCCTGCTCTTACTCTTGATCCCCTCAAATACCCTTCCTCGTATTCAGAATCACTTAATTGGTTGCTAGGAGGCGGACGGGGGGGGCGGACAGGGTTTACCAACCATGCCTTGGATTCTTCAGGTCAGATCCAACCTCCCCTGCCTGACTCTGTGAATGCAAGTGCAGTTATTTGTTATAGAGTGCATTGGAGCTGACTTCTCTTGCCCCTCGCCTCTTCCTTTCAAACCTTCAACTTCTTGAGCGCTCGATTTTTCGATCGAACGGACAGTCAACAACGCATTTTTGTCTCCTTTGCTTCTCAGGCTGCGATGGTTCTTCGACCCCTACATCGTCTTCAGCAGGACGGAAACCAAAGAGCTGAGCTTCATCGGGTCGCCGTGATAGGCATCGATTCGCGGGGCCGATTCCGGGATGTTCGGTGACCTAAGAGGCCCGGTAAAAGGGATCGCAAACACTCCAAAGGCGGTCACCACGTGGTGAAAGTCATATGATATGTGGGTTATGGGATACCCAGACCATACCCAGGCCATCCATGTTCTGGCGCATGGGTTATGACATGGCCTAGATGAATTTGTGGTTTTGGGTGGTGAATCTAGGTCAATATAGGCTCTATTTACCCCACCATGGATCCGATATCTACTTGAAACATCTGAATACCATTCCCTACAGGTAGGCAAATAGTTCAGTCCCATTGGAGCGTTTGGGAAGCTTGCCCTTTAAAAAACGGAGATGGCCCGATTCAAAGCAGAGTATATATTTGGAGGTGCACCGTTTTAATGTTTCGACCATGCTGCTTAGTGCCGGTAGTGAAGTTGGAGGGTAGAAAGAAAACGTTCTCATATTTCCATACAGGCATTTGATCAGAGAAAATGCCAATGTTGTTGGAGAAAACGATCTCAACTACCACAAAAATATACACCTATACCTGCACCACCCATTTCGGGTGGTTATTGGATGGAACATATCCTATTCTTTTTAAATACGACACCGCATAATTCTCAATGCCTCAGATCCGTTTGTTTCCCAATGTCCATGTGAAGGTCTCCGTTCCTCCCCTTTTTGCGGAACAAACACCGTCGTCCTCCCAGTCCTCGCGCCGCCTTCGCGTCCGAGGATCGCTTGTGCTTACTGGGCCGCTTGTACGAGCGCTGGATCGACTGTTCGCGGGGGAGCTCAGGTGGGCCCCCAGAGGGGTGTTGGCTGGAACACCACCCAGGAGGTTCGGGTGGTGATTGGATGGAAAAGACATCGTCAGGAGTCGGGGGGGGTCTATAAACCACCCACTGCCTGGGTTGGGTGGTGCTTGGAGAGATTCTTTTTGAGGTGGAAGTGATCTGGAATCCACTGTGCAACAGTCTTCGGAGTATGAGACGTTCACTGATGGAGTGAGATGACATGAATGGACCCTTTGTTGCAGAGACGTGGGTGTGTTCTCTGAACATTGCTCAAGCGCCCTGATGTCTCTGCAATCCAAATCATACTGTATCATGTCGAAGAGATTCGTGAGCGAGCTGGTGCACCCTGAGCAAGCTGGTGCACCCAGCCGTTCAAAAGTGGCCGAACCCAAATGCGAGGGGCTTGGGGGTTCCCACCACTAGGCTCTGAGACTGATCGGGCTGTTTGGAAGATTTGGGCATATCTATCATGTTCTGTATGTATAGAGTCTAGAGACTCACTTTGGCAAGCTTGCGTGAACTGAGACGCAGGTTGTCTGAGAGGGTTGTTGGTGCTTCTGAATGGTTGAGGCCTAGACTGCGGTGCCACTATGGAGTAGCAGATGTAGCTCACGTTGCTGGAGTGCCTTTACTGAGCCTATCGCCAGGCAGAGCAAACAACACTGATCTCCGACCGGCAGCTCAATTGATTGTGCCTCAGAAAGGAGATGGCACTGATTTTGTTGCCGTGGATTTGCCTGGTGCACCAGGAGGAGTGCAGTTGACGACAGGCCCAGGACGGCTGCTGTAGATGCACCTGCAGCAAATGCTCGGTTTGTTGGAATACCTGACAGATGTTGGCTAGTGCACTGCGCGGAAGTCGGCAGGATTATTTTCGGTGGTGCTGCAACAGGCTATTACGATTCCAGGAATGTCCACATCGACAGGCAGCCTGAAGGTATTGTTGTGTGACTGAAGATATCCCAGGATAAAAGTTGGAAAAACAAAAACATGTTGAACATATACATAGATATACATAGCAGAAACGCTCGCTTGTTCTCTTGACGTCCCCGGAGGACGATTGCATCTGCAGCAACAACCGATGCGCTGAACAATCGGCTCGGGGCAGCTCCGAATGCTCCAGGTTTCATCAGTGTCATCACTCAGGATGAAAACTATGCTGGCACCGGGAGTATTAACCTTGCTGATCATCAAGGAAATGCGCACCAATACAGACCACAAACTGTCGTCGTAGGTGTGGACGGTGTTGTGCCGAATGCACTCGCAGCTGTGGATGTATATGTGCCGTTCAATTCTCAAGCAGCTGAAAGTGTGTCAGCACTGCTGAACGAAGCCTTTGACGCAGAGCCAGATGAAATGTTCACAGACAATGCTTATTGGGATGATACAGCAGACCCAGCTGCTTGGCCCAATGCAGCATGGACAAGACTGCCCAGAACGATCTTTGGCACCCTGCTATCGAAGCATAGCATTCAGACTGCCACGTGTTTACGTTGTTCGGCGCTTTTGTGGTGTTCACAGGTTCGTTTAATGTTCCGCTCCCGGCATACAAGTTGGAGCGTGACAACACGAATCGAATGGCTGAAAAGCAACATTGGCCTTTTGCTCTCGCAAAATACCTTTGTCAAGTGGAGCCGAACTGGGTCAACGCTTCCGGCTTTGATATATATGTTGCCAAGCTGGTCCCACCGTGGGTGCTGTGGTCCACCAGACCTGGGCGTGTGCCACCGAGGAGTGAGCCGTACTCATCGGCCCAGGACTTAAACTGCATTAGTGGGTCAGCTGGTACAGCGAGAAGATGGTTAGGCCTCAACGTTGAAGGCCCGCCTGCAATTACTGATGCTACCGGCAGCCTGGTGATACAGGACACTGGGAAGTTTTACCTTTGTCAGTCATGCCGGTTCGTCCCACGGTTGCCACTTTACTTCGCTTTGTTAAGTTGGCGATTAAGTTTTGTTCTGATCTTTTTGGTTTGCAGGAGATTTTGGTCTGCAATCTCAACAAAATGGCTATCGGAGTTCACACTCCTAGTGGAGGCATTGACTTGCGGCTCAGCCGCGATTTGATTCGGTCCACCCGCCTCAACGTCCGCGCTTGGACGGCGCGGTGGCCAATTCGGAAAGTCTCGGATCTTGCCCGTCCGATGCCCTAGCTTTTCAGGACTTGAGACCAGGCCGCCGCTCTGCACCCGCCGAGCGCGAGCCTTCGATGTCCGCGATATCTTGGGATATCTTGCGATGATAAAAATGTTCAACCTTGGTTGAAGCCACTCACCATGAAATTGGTCAACCTGTTTGAGCCAACCGACCCTGCAGGATCGGCGGTTCGCGCCGTCGTGGTGGTTAAGACTGACTCATCCGGCGATCAGAATTCGCTTGGTTGATCTTCTTTTGGCCATGCGAATTCTGAACGCCTGAGCTTGGCAATCTGACCATCTCGTGATGTTTTTTGTGTATGCTTCATAGGTCGTAGGGGCTGGAAGAGCCAGGTGACCCTGACATGAAGGTGCTGGTAGAGTTCAAGTGGAGTTCAACCGCTTTCTTTCTTTTCCATGAACAACACCTTCCAGCGCAAATGACCATTGAAGTGAAACCACTTCCTGTTGCGTGTCCTCCTTGCTTCCTGGAGACCCTATCAGATCCTGTAGCAATCCATTGGACACTCCTGGGTCCACGAAGCCGTTTGAGGGAAGGAATTCTCCAAAGGCCACGAACCCTCCAGTCGTACCCGACTCGCTGGCACCGTCTCAGACCGTCTCACAGTGTGTGTTTGCTCACCGAGACATACCTTCCTCCCCTGGTTATCCGGGTGGGTGGATGTCCAGCCCGAACAGAACAGCGCCGAGGCTCTTGGCCCATTTGCCGCATCCCGAAGCGCCAGTGAAGCGAAAGCTCGGACGCCCGAGTCCGGAGCTCGTTGTGCGGTTCGTGGATTTCGAAGTTGGTTGGAATTTGAAAGCCCACTTTGGGGGCTAGAAAACCCTGAACCCCCCCCTAGGCCGGCTTCTCACCCCAATTTGTGAGTTGTAAGGTTGGCTTTTCAACGAACAACCTTGTTGCTAAGGTCGTTGCTCAAGCGGTCATGGAAGACTGATTCGGGTCAATTTTGCGGAGCAGGTGATGATTGTGCAAAAGAATTCTGAACGCAGAGATTGTTGTTCTTTCCCAAACCATCCCTCTATGGAACCATTACAATTAAGACATATTGAAAAAAACGCATGTGAGCCCATATGTCCAGTCCATTGAATCATTGAAGATACCCTAGGAAATTCGGACAGGGCCGAGCCCTAAAAGCAGGGGTATACCTGGTATTTTGGTGTGTTGTTCCCCCCCAACTCAACTCTTCTGACCTTAGCACCGCCGGGCCCTTCTGACTTCGTGGCGATGGGCCGAGGAAGCGGCGGAACGAGGTGGAAGACGAGGAGCAGATCCAAGTGGCGGGTGAAAGCACCTCCACCAGGTGTGAAGACCGAGGGGTATCTTAGGGGCCCGGACCATCCCGGACCCATAATTTTGGATCTTCTATACCCAGAACGCCAGGAGATGTTTAATTGCAAGGGCTAACGCCCTGGTGCTGCCGACCCCCATTTTTGCAGCCAAAGCAGGTGCGCAGTCGCCGTGGATTTGTTCAGTTTCCCTCCTAAAAGTTGAAACTCACAGCATGCAGAAAGAAAGCTTGCCAAGTCAAGAGCGAACGCAAAACACCAGGGGACAAGCCCCAGGTAGCTGCCACAAGCAGCCTGTGGCCGGCCGCCCATGGACCCACGCCAAAACCTCGGTCGCGCCGCAGCGAAACACCCTGGCCCGAGCTCCAGAGATTTAATCCGCAGGCTCTCTCTATATGCCCAAAGCTATCTTGCTTCTGATGGCCGCTCTGATTCTCGGCAATCTGTGTCGCCACGCCATCTAATTCCACACCAAAAATCACAAAAAAAATTGTGCTGACGGGGTGCCTAACAGCAGTTTCGAAACCCAATGAAAAAAACTTATGAATGCCTGCCGCAGAAGGTTTGGGGTGCCTTATGGTAGCTCCAGAGATTCAATCCCCTATCCACGGCTTTACCCAAGGCGAAGGACAGCCGCAGAGGGCTTGAGGCCTTGGACAGGATTCAATGCCAGGGCTCTCGGCTGTGCAGGACACCCGCAGAAGTGGAGCGTGTGCGCAAACGGGCGCCAGACAAAGCCCAGGTAATGGCCACAGGCACCCTGCAGTGTCCCAGGCGCCGCTCTGCGGATTTAAGGCCTGCCCATACCCCGATCCATAGACCCGAATCCTCTGGAGACATTCGGACCCGGTATTCCTCAGGTATTCCGTATTCCGGGTCTGGGGTTTCTCACCAATGTGGGTTTGAGAGACCGGAGATATACCCTACAGGTGAAAGACATCACTTTACATCATTTTACTGGAGTTGATCATGCAAAAACATTACTCAATTGTTGGTTTTCAGGACCAGGTTTTAGTGGGTCACACTGGACCTGTATAGGGATATGATCTTGAAACGGCCTATACCAGCACCACCCACAAACTGGGTGGTTTATAGACCCCTCAAACATCCTCAAACTCGGCATCTTCCTTCCAATAAGAACCGCCAAAGGGGGGTGCTGGTAGCCGGTTTGTTTCAGCAAAAAGACACCATAATCCAACAAAAAATCATGGGTTACAAACGCTAGGGATCCAGTCGTACCTTCTCAGAAGGTACGACTGGACCCTCCAAACCTACATTACAGTGTCTCCAATCACCGAACCTGAGAAGGTACCCTAGGGAAACATGTGCTCCAAATCAATGCACGCTTCCAAGTTGTTTCGGCGGAACATCCTGGCTCAAAGCGCAACCACCAATGGAGCCAGGCTGGCACTGAGCACACAAGAAGCACGAGTCTTGGGGCGATTGGGCCAGAAGCTCAGATCCATCCGATCCTTTCGTTTTGACCCTAAAACGGTCATGTAAAATCGGCAAAAACAACTGGTGGTTCGGGATTCAGACTCTTCAATCAATTGTGGTCCAGGAATCCCATGCAGATCCGGAAAGAACATCACAATCATCAACAACTACAACAACAGAATTGCATCGGAATCCGTTGGTTTTGCATGGGTTTCATGCGAAAGGGAGTGGATGGGGCATGTCAGGAGAGATTCCAAGGGCCTAAAGGGTGGTTAATGGAGCCCCTTCACGTCCCATTCGAGCATCCTTCTAGCCTTTCTGGCCCACCATTGAGTTATTGTAAAAGTCTAAGGATTTTACACCTACAAAACCAGGTCAACCACTTTGAACATAGTCTTGGAAGGCTATGGGCACTCATCATCATGGCCCTGCACCCTTTTGCGCCTTCCATGCTTCTGCCCAGGTGAGAATCCTTACCTTCGATGCTTCTTCTTCGTCTCCGTGGCCAAGCGAAGGCCTTCGTGGCCCGCCGTGGCGGCGCAAAACGTTCAGTGCACCGCGCGAGGGTCTTTGCATCCCATTCGGGCTTCAGTCGTTCTCACGAGACCTGTACCTAACCACGCTTTACAATCAACTCCGACGAAGTGTACCGTCACCACGCTGTAAAGTCACCAAGCCCGACTGCAAGTCCCTAACCACACCTGCGGACAGGCCAGAGCTGCTCCCAGTCACGTTTGGGCAACTCCTTACTCCTTAGTAGCAAATCCTTACATATGTTTGCCTTCAGGCATTTCCTTTAAGGAAGTTTCATCAAACTTAGTCCTTTCATGAACCTTGGTCCTTTCAGGTCGTTTTGGTTTGCTGTCATGACATCATCCATTCATTTTCCATCATTTTCCATCCGCTCTCTGCTGTCCTCACTGTGGAGAAGAGTATCCAGCGTCTTTCGCTGCTTTGAATGTCCAATACACTTGGCCGTTTGGGCCGGTGAACTTTGCAAAAGGTGTCCCCGATGTGCTTCTCTTAAACACTTGTTTCCTCCACTCACCATGCATTTCATCCGAGACAATCTCTGCCTTGCCTTTTTTTCTTTGGCTTTGTTTCGCTCTTCTTCCCGTTTTCATGGAAGGATGGCTTCTTCAGGACCTGTGGAGGCCGTGTTGGCTTCTTTGGAACCTCTGGAAGGATAGCCGTTTTCTTATCCTCCTTTGGAACCTCTGGAAGGGTAGCCGGCTTCTTTGGAACCTTTGGAACCTTTTTCTCATCCTCCTCCTTGAAGGATAGCCTCTTCCGGACCTGTGAAGGTTCCGGAGGAGCATCTGGAACTTTAGCGGTAGCACTCTGCTCCTTCGCGGCGGGCTTCTTCTTGGGGGTAGTCTTCTTCATAATGCCACCTCACTCATTGATCCAAAGGTCAACCAAAAGAAAGTGGGCTTGGTTGGGCGATCAGGAGGATGGATAGGCAGCAAGGGTTTAACAACATCTATAATCTATAAACAGATCTGACAAGGGACGTCCACGACCACGCTTTGCTTCTCCAAGTCCGCGCCCACGACCACGGCCACGATTCAAGGGCTTGTCGGGTTTTCCGCCTCCAGTAACCTGTGCATCCTCTTGTGACTCTTCAAGAGGGGTCTCGACCAAAAGCTTACTCTCAGTGGACAGCGGATTTCCTTCCCTTGGTTGAGGGAAGTAACCGATCCCGCGGCCTGCGCTGAGCATGGTTGAGGTGAAGAGCCAGGCGGCGAGTGCAAGGCGAACCCTTTCATGATCTCGTCTTTGACATTGAAATTCAAGTTCAAAGACATTGATGAGGCCGACATTCACGGACAAAAAAATAGACACTAATGATTGAGCCTCAAAACCGGTCTGGACTGGAGGTCTGAGCCGCTACACTCACAATCTCACCTGACAAGAAGGCATGAGTAGGCCCGACTACGAGTCTTGCATGCAGAGCCAATTCTTTTCTGCGCCAAACGCTTCCGCTCTGGAAGCGCACCCTCCGGTTTGCACTGCACTGTGCCACACAACGCTGGAACACCCAACAACTAAATTCAATGTATGAATTTAAGGAGTTTAAGACAATGTGTACCTGAGTCTGTCTACCTTGCCTCTTCTGAAAAAAAATAGTCATCTCAGCCTTGGCGCAGTGCCCCTGTGCGCAAGCTTGTCGTGAGCGCTCCAAAACTACTGCAAAAGAATGCTGGGGCAAGGTTGCAAAAGGTTCTACAGGAAAAACTGCGCGACCCTAAAATGCTGCGACCCTAGGCTGAAACTAGGCTGAAACACACGTCTTGAATCACAAACCAGCACACACACACACACAAACATGTGCCCAAGCAACACGTCAGCCAGCTACTTTCACAGGCTTATTGCCAGAAAGCTGCACCGCTGACTTGCAAATGACATATGGCTTCACTGCTTTCAGGCTCATGCCTACCTTCTCATACCGAAAGCGAAAGCAGGTGCCGATGACGGTGCTGGATTCACAAGCCTGAACACACTTGCTGAAAACATTCTTGCAAGTTGTCTTGGCTGAAGCTCTGCTGTCCTCAATGCATTTGAATCGCATGTCCTGGGTGATGGTGAGTTCAAAGGCGTCTGAACCCGCCTCGACAGTATCATCTGTCTTCCGGACTGCGGTCATGTAAGAGAGCTTCACATCTGGTGCACTCTTCTCCCGCTCGATGGTGACGATGAGCTTGTACAAGGACATGGTAAGCACCGAGTTGGTGGGGCATGATTCGCGCAGAGAGGTCTCGTCCAGCTGGACGATTGTCCGGTCTTTCAATGGGAAGGTGTAGGCTGGGCCTGTCCCTGGGTCAGAAATCTTGGAGTATTGGCCTGTCCCAAAGCCGCCAAGCTGAGAGTTCTTGGGAAGATGCTTGTCTTTCTCACAGACAAGCCAGATCTGTCCACTCTTGGTCAAGATGATGCGAACACCTTGGATCTCTGAAGCCACATCAGCTTCAACCTCCTGCTGACTCTTGAGAGCCTCCATGGAATCCAGCTTGTCCAAGGACGGTGTCTCTGATTGCTCCTGACAGGTGGGATGCCAATCAATGTGCCCAAATCATGCCAAGCCTACAGTAACACTTGTCTACTTGCGTTGCTCAACACAGGGAATCACAGACACTAGGAACAAAAACACGAGCAGCTTGACTGACTGCAATCCTCAGCAGGTGCAGAGCCACCATCGTGAGACTCACCAGTGGCTTGCTGTCCTGACAGCTTTCCAAGCAGTTGGCTGTGCTGGCTCTTCAATGCCTGGAAACTCTGGGTGATCTCTCCCCCCCTGCGCTTCCCAGTAGCGGGACTCATCTTCCTTGATGTGCCATTGATCTCCACGCCGTTCCAAGACCTCCCACTTCATGGCATCGAGTGATGTCGTGGCCGCAAGGGCCCCAGGGATGCTTTCTATGTCCTTCTGCGCCAAAGGTGGCGGCGTTGTGAGAAATTTTTGGCTTGGGCCGACTTCCAAGGTCCCCTTCATCCATGCATTGAGCACCTCGCGCACCAGGCGGCTCTGGCCGAAGGAGAAAGTGTCCTTGCCGATCCACGACACAGACAAGTAGTGCATATTCTCAGCACTCCATCCACCAAACGAAGCCTTGTGTAGCCGGTGCTGCAGAACCTAAGATCCAGCAAGGCCGAGGCCAACAAAAAAAGACTTGCCCAAAACAAAAGCACACCCTTCAGAATCTTCTTTTGCCGCACATCAAGAACCCCTGCAGCAACTAACAATGGAACCAAACCAAGCACTGCACCTTATGAGCAATGCATAAACCCGCTACCCTCCAATTCGTTTATTTTGGGCTGCATTGGCCCCAACCACATACAGAAAGTATGGTGGGGGGTTTCTTGGACGACCTGACTTGTGTCTCATGCCTTCCCCACCACCTAAAGTATTGCGGCACTGCACTGGCGCAAGCCGCTGGAAGTAGTCAATTAATGATGCTTCCAGCATCTCAATCTGCGCAAGTGAATTGCTAGCATGCAGGCAGCACATCTCAGAGAAGTTACTTTCATAATAGTACTTCACCCGGATCTCCAAACACTGAGATATACCAATCTTGAACACGGCCAATTGCTCACCTCCAAACTTCAGCCTGATGTGTTGAATGCGCTCCTTCAAGTTTACACAACAAGTGTGCCCTATTGCTTTGAATTATTGAATGTGTTGCTGTATTGTTTTTAAATGTGGTGTCGGTTGGTTTCTTCCTTTACCAAGGCCGTCCTTGCAGTGTTTGAGAATCTTGTTGGCCACAGTAGAGGGGGGGAAGCACTGCCACAGACACGCCCATAGACAGCGGTCCAACTTCCCAGCCAGCATCCAGTGGTGAACAAGGACTCAGCTCTGCATGCGCGATGGCAGCAGTAGCACCCGGAGGTGCTAGTGACGTAGGACACTGGAGGAGAGAACAATGGAGGTTTTGCGCTGTAGGTTGGACATCGAGGGCATCTTCATCATCTTCATCATCCCACAACATGATGTGTCTAGCCTTTTTGAAGAAGGCATCAGGACCACAGAGCATGGCTTGGCAACAGCAAGGCGACAGGACAGAACCCAAAAAAAAGAGCCCATCTGCAGCAGTGCGCCATGACGCAAAGACCCTACAAGACCCTAAAGGACAATCAAGCCAAGGAACCGCAATCCCACATTCTTCGATGTAGCCAGTCAAATTCAGGATAAGGACTGGTGCCTGTCCCAACCCTTGGCCACTGACGTTGCAGATTGAGGCAATGAGGGCAGCGCACTTGTCAGCCCCCCTTCTGAGCGGTGATGGTTTCTGGTGAAGGACGCTGCCTCTCACTGGTCCTCAAATCTTCATTTGGGTTCAGGCTCTCTGGAAGGACGAGGTCTTTTGAGAGAGGAAGATAGACCTTTGAATCTCCCAAGGGCCTCCCCGCCACAGCAAGCTCAGCACTGTTGATGAAGACATTCTCAGCCTCCGCATCATGATTGCAAACCAAGCGACCAGAGCAATATCTCCTCCGCAGCAAAAGATGAATTGCGCCAAATGCAAAGGGTTGAAGATAATGACATGAATTTCACAATATTGTATACCTTCAATTTCTAAGCAATTCCATTTGGATGAACTTCAGAACGCACACAGACAAAGGTTGGCAAGTCTCCTTCTAGCACTGTGACCATCAGCCTGGGCTTGGATATCCAATGGCATAAACCACCTGCAATCGCAATGCTGCCTCAAGCCCCAGAGCGTGTTTTGGACTTCAGCTTCCTCGTCCGCGAGGCCTCTCTTCGAGGTTTTCTTGGGCATGTCAGGGAGCTCTACCAATGCCACGGTGCGTGTCGGGCTAATGTCGTTGATGAAAGACACTGCGGTCATTATCTCATCCATCCTCTCCTTGGAATTGGAGTAAGGCACGTTCAAGTCCACCAATGTGATCGTGTAGATGTCACTGGGTTTGATTCCATGAGCACTCGCCTGGTTGGCTGGTATTGTGGTCAGGTGGAGGATGCAGGATGGATACGCTAGAGACTGATCAAACAACTTGGGGGTGGATAAAGGAGTGGAGAAAGGATTATATTTTCAATGGAAAGGTTTGCCCGTTTGTGGCAAAGTACGATAAACTCCCGGTGCTGATGCACATGCTCGTGCAGATGCTCCATCTTCTTGATCTGGATGGTCTTGAGGAACTTCTCGCAGTACGCCAAGACCAACTTCTCGCCCACTTTCGCTTGCTCTGCTCTCCAGGCCATCTCCCGGCGGTGACGGAGAGAATCCAGCTTGGCTGGGGCTTCAATCACCAACTTCAATTGGCGTTGGTCCCGATCCAGCGCTTGCTGAAAATAGTTCCATCGTGCCGACCGCACTTCCAGCCGCTGCCCGTCTGCCTCTACACTTGCAATTTCCTCGCAAGCTCGCGTCTCCTTTGCTGCAGCGTCACGTGCTGATGGCAGCATAGACAGGCTGAAGGCCTTTGGCCTTTGTTCCAAGATGTCACTGAACTGGCCATCAAGCACACTGCTGGTCATGAGCTTGCGCTCGAACTCATCGAAGTCTTGAAGTCTGCTGGACAGAAAGCTTCTGACCTGGCTCCAGAAAGCCATCAAGTCCCGAAGTTGAAGAAGGTCCTCAGCCTTTGCTCGGTAACGCTTTTTCTCCTTGATGTCATCGACGATCGCCGTCGCCTTTTGGAATGCCAGGTGGACCCTGGAGAGAAGCCATGCTTGAGAGTTTCCATCCAAGGGCAGGGCCCAGTCTATGCTGATGTTGGCTTCGCCGGACAGAGGGGCCAATGAGGCCTGAGGATTGGCGACCGTCTCCTCAGCCTGGCTTCCGAGAAACATCTGCGGCGTCAAGGAGAAGGCCTCTCCATACGGCCCATACTGGAATGGGTAGTCCAGCAGGGTCTTGTGAACTACTGCATGTGCTTGTTGACTGGATTTCTCCATCCAGTGCTTGATGCCCCAAACCTTCTTGGAGTCAATGGCCAGGGTTCCGGATCCTCCGTGTTCCTTGGCAATCTCAGCTTTGTCCAAAGAAAACATGATTGTTGAATGGCGACGTCGTGGTGAAGAGAAAATGAGATGGGTTGACGATTGATGTGTTTTTCCTGATGCTCCATATGTCTACTTCTGCCTTTGCACATCGAATCCATCTCTCCACAACTCCCTCTTTGCTCATTTCAGTTGTGTCGTCGTTGTTTTTTTTTCCTGTTATATAACATATCACCAGCCTCAATGTTCCCCTTAATCCAGATCTAAAAAGACTCGCGACTCTCTCCATATATTATGATGTGGCGTTTGAGTGTAACCTGAAACCAGGTGATTAATTCAGAATTTAGACAAAGTGGCCGCGGCATGAACTTCAGGAGAAGCGTTGTATATAGCAATAGCATCTGAAACACCAAACTCCTGCATGTCATTAGCAGATTGAAGTGATCCCAATATGTTTGCCCACTCAAAGCTGCTGATGGGGAGCTTCTTCGCATCAACATTCTGCTTTATGATCCTTTGAATCATTCCATGTGCAGGATTGATCGGTTGCTGCTTGCGAAAGGTCATCAGCTTCAGCAGGCTTGAGGTCAGCGCAACAACACCAGGCTTTCTCAGCTCTGCCTCGGGCTCCTTCACAAAGACAAATGCTAAACCCACCCAAACCAGGGCAGCAGCAAGACATTTCATGCCACCATCATCGATCTTCAGCACCCCAAACTGGTCAGCATCCTCACTAATGTCAATGTCGTCAGTGAGCCGTAGGGCTAGTGTCTCGCCCTGACCAGGCCAATGTTACCCTTGAAATGACACAGACTTTACCCTTTGCGTTCCATTCCACCAAATTCTGAACATGGAACCTTGGAGGAAGAAGCAAAACACATGGTTTCTCGGAAATGTTTATTCTCAGTAATATGTAATAGTATATGTTATCCATATACAGTATATTATATATATAGTAATTAGTAGCACAGTAATAGCAATAGTCTTAGTATTGATGTCTTGGTGGTGGGTCTGATTGATATCCATTGTGGAAAAGATCCTAAATGAAAGGCAAACATTCGCTCCATGATCCCAAGTCAAAAGGGGGTCAATCATTCGACTCATTGTCATCATGTTCCTTACCCCAAAAGGATGCTATGCACCTCATGACATGCTGTGTCTTTCATGTTCTCCTCAAAAAGACTGCACGGTACCCTTCTTGCTTAGCGTTTTAGCCAAGGTCTTAACCTTATTGGCAACATAAGGAGTGCTCCCCTCGAAATGCCTAGTTATAGTCATAGTTATTGTAAAACACCCAGATAGTAACAAAAGATGAGAAAACAGGGTGTGTTGCACTGGTCTGAAGCTTCTCTTCCCTATAGAAGTTGTGGCCAAGTTGGATCCCTATTTCATGTTTGGGTTATGGCGAGGGATTTCTTTTGATTTATGGCGAGCTATTCCGGTTTAAGTTATGGCGAGGGATTTGGATTTGGGTTATGGCGAGGGATTCCCCTTTGGATCTAATTTGTGTCTCTGTTGGTTTGGCCATGATAGTTATTATTGTGACTGTGGTGATGCTCCATTGAGATTCCACGGTTACGGCGAGCGATTCCGTTCCCAAGACAACAAGACTTACGGCGAGCTCTTCCTAGAAGAGCTCTCCATAACCTTGGGGTCGTGTTTGATCTGGGCCTTTGTCCGTCTAGATTTGCTATTCTTCTCGGAAAGCCAATCCCTAGCCAAAACAGACTTCTGGGTGAGCTCCGATTACGGCGAGTTCTTCCTAGAAGAGCTCTCCATAGCTCTTTCCTTGATGCTAGCCGCAATATTTTGTGTGGAATGGGGAATAACAATTTAAGGTGTAGAAAAAAAAATTCTTTGTATTCTCCTTAAACTAGCTATGGCTAGCTCTTCCTAGAAGAGGTCTCCATTCTGGCTGCTGAAGATAGGTATGATAATGGCTAGCTATTGGCAGGATGCAGTCCCAGGATTGTGTTCTTTGGTTTGTGCCAGGGTCACCAACCTCCTTAAAGCCTGTGAGGGAGATGCTCTTGGCGATGTCCAGGACTATGGCCATGGTTGGGGGGCCGCCAAAAAGAATCATCATCCAAGCTCCAGTGAAGGATAGTCGTGGCGGTGAAGGATCCCTCCGATGGTGGCCACTCCTGGAAAACAAAAGGCGCCACAAATCAACAGCAATGCATCCGTTACCCATCAAATGATCAACCGTCATCATTCATCATCCTGGGAAACCTGTTTAGAAAATGTGTTTAGAACTTGTGATATAGAGTTGTCAACAGCCACATTCAATCGTTTCTTTCCCCGCTCCTGCAAACAGTATTTCTTTTGGAAATCGTCCACAGTAGAACCCGGAGCCATCAGGCCAACCTTTTCCACCAAGGTCACACTTGCCTGGAGCAATTCCTTCTTGTCATCCCAACACCGGCGACAAATATCCAAGAAGCTGCCCCCCATCATCCAAAGGAAAGGGATGCTTCTCTCCACCTCCATGCCTTAGCTCGTAGGCCTTCACCACCCAGTCCCTCAGCTGCCGTTGCACATCAGTGACTTCATCCATGGTCCTGGGAATGAAGGAATCCTGCTTCACATTGTTGGTCCGCTGCCGTTTCTTCGGAGCCATGTCAAGAAGATCGAGTTTGTCAAACTCGAGACGGTGAGATCTCCGGAGCATGAACCAAGAGTGACTACAGGGAACGCAGTACAATACAAACATGGATTGGTAGTAATTCAGGTTGCGCAACCCTTGCCAGAGCCGAGGCAAATCTGTGAACTAGCAGCTCACAAAACAAGACCATTTTCCCAGTGCTAAAAAGTGCCACTCTGGAACTGCCAGTAGTACGCCCACAATGTGCAATCACACGCAGGCAAAGGCTGGCTGAAATTACAGTCACCGGGCTACTCTGAAAACAAATATCTTGTCTCACAATTCTAAATTGACCAAGCTAATGGAGGAGCCCAGTCCTTCCGCCTAGCACCCAATCCTTCATCCTAGTCCTCGTCAGGAACGGTCCAGTTTGCAAGTGCCCCAATCACGCAGGCCAGGACGACTGGCACGCTGAACCTGGGCCAAGCCACAGCAATGAGTGCAGCAATCAGCATCTCTTTTGTATGACCGATATGAGATGAGCCCCATCATATCATCATCATCATCATGATTGTATTCCTAAATGTCTTGAGTCCCTGCCCCGTGAAAATTGGCCAAGGCACGCATTCCCCAGGAAGTCCTTCACAGACCCATCTGCGAACTGACACAGCCCAAAATCAAGCCAGTCATCTGCACCCAGCCCCTGCAATGCTGCCAACTCCTGCGTAGGAACACCAACAACATCTTTTGATACCACCCCGCATCACCCCGCCACTGGCTGAATTCCCCATGGTTTCCTGCACCAAGGCCCCAAAAGCTTTCTAGTCCGAATGCAAAAACAATGCACACAGCATGCATGCATGCCTGTCCTGTGGAATCACCTGGCGGAACTTGGCCGGGCCGCTGATCACGTACTTCCCCTTCGGGATAACAGTCGTGGAGATTTGGGTGTTCGACTTGCAAAAGGTTTGCCGAGAAAAGTTCTGATCCTGGGCTCGCTGCATGTCCGCTAGCGCGTGAAAATACAAGCATGAGATGTGCTGCAGACATGCGCTCTTAGATATACTTGCTTGGAGAATTGGAGTTTCACTTCACCCCAACTCTTTCTTTAACCTGCAAATTCAATGCGCTCAACAACTAAGTTAAATTCCACCTGAATGCACACGGGCTTGGCCAAGGCATTCACACCAGCAATCTGCAGTCGACGAAGGGCAGTAGAAAGGATTGCGAGCTCACGGTCTGAACATGCAAGGTTGAGCTGCTGGACAATCCGCAAGTACTTCTGCACCGCTTCCTCTTCAATTTTAAACCAATGAACCATGTCATCAAGTTTTGTCCAACCTAAGCAGAGTGAATTCAACCCTGAACTTTCTCAAACTATCCCTGTCCTTGCCACCGAGCAGTTCGCACTCTTTGTCGAAATCAGTATGCCACTTGAGATCAGTGGCATTCCGTGTGTTTGCGGGCTTGGGTCGACGCGCAGGGCAAGGGAGATCCTTGTTGGCAGCAATGCACGATGACAGCGGCAAGGCTGCACACTTGAAGCGGTCCGCATCCCTGATGGCCTGCTGTGCGTCGCAGTTCAATCCTGCAATGATCCATGCACGGTTCCTGCTCTGAGGAGGTCCGAAGCTGGCAGTGTTGAAGCATGCATAACTCACATTGTAGCCCATCTTGGTGAGATCGCATTCAATGATATCAATCCTGGGCTAGGTTTCCAGTTAGTACAACATTTCAATCACGCTTACTACAACAACATGACAACAAGCTACCAACAAACAAACAAAGCTTTATTCTGTATCAAGAGAGGTTCGGTCTCTTGCCACCCTCTGCACCCCGATGAACAAACACCGTGGCAACATTCTCAAGCAATACTAGGCACGGCCGGTGCCTTTGGATGTACTTTTTCACTGACTGGTATCCATTTCCCGATGTGCAGCCCGTGTCCTTGATAGAGCCTGGTGTAGATGTCAGGTTGCTCAGGGACTTGCAAGGAAAGCCGGCTGTCAACAGGTCGACCTGTCGGGAAATTATCCTTAAGGACTCAAGACCAATGCCGAGAAAGTAGCACTATCACTCCCACTGCCACAATCCTCTACAGTCCAACAACAAACCCTTTCTGAAGACCAGGGCCTTGGGAACCTCCTCTTTGAATCCAGCATGGGTCATGGCCTTGTCCTTACCCATCTCTGCCATGTCACAAAAGAGATGCTCACAGTCCTTGAACTGCCTGGAAAGGTACTCGCGCTTCTTGCAATCAAACTCAACCATGAAGGTCGACTCGAACTGCAGGGCTGATGTTTGAGGAAGATGCTAAAAAAGTGCTTTCTTGAAAACCTGTATAGTATACATTCATTATAATCATTTGTATATATTTTCATGTTCAATATACTGTTCATTACTGCTCATTGCTTTGCACGCCTGAATGGATGGCCACACACTCTGCAAACGGGATAGCACCATCTCTAGGGTACCCATACCAGTGCAAATGGTCCCAACCTTGATGATACCTCCCATTTTCCCCTTCACATCCTCACGGGTAGACTGGCACTTCCGCAGAACGTCATGCAAGGAGACGTCACTGGTCAACTCATGGATGAAGTTGTTGATCTTGGTTGAACAACATGGTGTTGAAGGAAACCAAATTGAAGGTTGACCGCACCCTCAAACAAATAAGTGACACATACAGTATGATGAACCAGCGCCAGACAAAAACACTTGACTTGAGTTTAGGTGCTGATGGTGTTGTTATGTTCAGTGTCCGAAGTGTTGCAACTCCCCCATTGCACTCCGGAAAGCTACCAGCATCATCTTCCTCCGAAGCGTAGTGAACCTCATCCGTGGATGCTCCATCTGTCTTCCTGAGATGCAGTGCAGCGAAGACTGTGGCTATGTGGCTAGATTTGTGGCTGGTTGGGCACAGCTGAGTGCTACAGCTTGAACCAAAACATACCCCATTGAATCACTATCCTCGGCTGAAGCCATTAAACTAGTCTCAGGCTAGACTCTGTTGGTCCTCGATGTCAGACTCCGGCAAGACCTCAGCATCGGAGTTGTCCAAAGCATCTGTCCTGCGGATGCAAGACGCTCGAAGGATTCTAGCCTGAAGAGGACCAGGAAAGGTTGGGACTTCGAGTGGGTGACCAAGTGGGAGAAATATTGTGCATCACTCGATGTGGAAGGTTAATTTAATGAAGAAGCAGAGGGCAAGTCTGAGTGCATTTCAAAATGATCCTACGCTGTCCTACGCTGAAATATTGATTTCTTGGTATGTGTTGTCCAATGCTTCCATAATGGACCCATCATGAAGTCAAAAGGACAACAAACAAAATCACAACACACAAAATGAACAAAACAAATTTGGTTGACCACATATCTCCACTCCAACGTTTTTCACCCATCCAGCGGCAGATCAACAGGCGCATTGTCAGATTCGCTGTCTGATGTGTGCCCACCCTCTTCTCCAATTGTGAGATCAAAATGTCTCAACCTTCGTGGGGGGACCCACGTTCCTGGCATCACAGGTTCTGCTCTGAGTCGAGCATCCCATCGGTAGTTCAAAATGCTGTACACTGCCGGCCTGGGAACTTCCTGCAAAGTCCTGTCGGCCCATCCCAGTAAATACCTAGATGCAGCTTCATTGAGGTCGCCACTCTTCTGGCAGCGAGGCACATACCTGTGAATGTTTTGAACAACTCGATGGCCAATTGCCCTCCTTTCTGTGACGCCAGAGGGCAACTGTGCTCCAGTGCGAAGCTCTGTACACACATCTTCTGAAACCAAGGCGATCAATCTCAAAACTTCAGTGTCTCCCAACCACCGTTTTGCAATCAAGCATATGTCCCCTGGCTTCTTCGCTCTCCCGAAGGGAAAGTCTTCAAATTCAGCCACCCGCTGGAAAACCTCCATCTCGATGTCCTCTCGCCGGACAAACTTGAACAGGTGGACACGTCCTGGAACTGAGAAGTTGAGTGGAAACATGTGGAAACCAATGCAATCAAATTAAACCCTACTTAGACCCTACTATAAGCATGAGGTTGCACATTGCTTTACAACAAAATCAACACATGTTTGCCTTTCATGGTCCAAAATGCTTCTTGAGAGAGATGTGTTTGTGTGTGTGTCTCTCTGCGTGTGTTTTGGCCAGCTTGGCTCCAAGTCTCGCATGCCTTTCAGCACGATTCCCAGTTGCCGAACCCAAGCCTTCCACTTAGCTGCTTGGTCTAGCTTGAATGCACAAGCAGAAGTACCGCGAAGACGTGTTGAAGAGTCTGCTTGGTTTGCCCCAGCACACTGGTTCAGCAGTTTGATGAGCTCCTCGGGCGAGTTAAAGCACTTTCCTCGAAGAAGTCGGCTGATCTGACCAAAGACTTGGTCGACATCTTCGTGGGAGTGGGCTTTTCTCAGAAAGCCCAGTGAGCAATACCGGAATATCCCCAGCGCGACCAGCATGATTCCTAGTGCAGCTACATATCGGTTCTTGCCCTCGCGGGCGCAATTGTCCTGCTGGATATGAAGTCCAGCAGGCAATTGGGCAGGACTGGAGTCGTAGAGCACCTGGAGCCCACGCACGAGCAGCTCGATTTGTGTTTCAGAGTCCTTTTTAAGGCTCTCGTCTGAAATTGGCAGCAAGAGCTTCAGCCCATGCAGCCATACTGCGGCCAAGTGTAATGTGGGCCTGTACAAAGGCTCCAGGCCCTTGCACAGACGTTTGTACCCAAAGCGAGGTGTTCTCAGTTTGGATTGGTCCATTCCATCGCATATGATGGTGACCAATGAGTTGTAGATGTTGATATTTGGGCCATGCGCTAAGGCTTCTCGTGAATGGAAGTACGACTGGCTTAAAGCTCGAAGCTTCCAGTAGACCTGGCGGTCTAGCCACTGCGACAAGATGTGTCTTCCATACTGCCGGGAAAACTCCAATCTGTCACTCTTGCATAGAGCCTCTTTGATTTTCCTTTTCAGGCGCCCACACACGTCACACTGAGCGTGCTCGCACTTCTCTCGGAATTTGAGGTGCGTGTCAAAGACCTTTTTGAAACATCGCATAAAGGTTGACAGCGATGCTGGCTGCCTGCCTTCTGACGTTTCATGTGCCTTGTATTGGTAGAACAGGTCAATAGGCTGAGCGTGCTCTAAATACCTCCTTGGCCCTTTGAAAGACCCTGGCCCCAAATGCTCTGGGCTTGGCAATTGAAATTGAGGATCCAAATCTTTCAAAAAGGAGTTGCAGTAGCGTTCCTCAAAATCACTGTCTTCCTCATGATCTTCCAGGGCATGCTGCTTAGGCATCACAAATTTGTCTGGAAGGATCTCGGCAGCGGAGATGTAGAGTATCCAAAAGAATCCCAAGATGTGGGGCCACTGAGCCTGTCCAGATCGCTTCATTGCGTAGCCCAATGACGGGTGCTTGGGTTGTTCAACTCTGTACTCCTCCATGCTGTATGCAGGTCTGCGCTCCCGTATGTTCTGAAGGGCCCCTGATCCTATGCCGTAGAGACGTCGATGAGCACTTTGGCAAACCTAAGTTAAAGGAACCAAATCAACCCTCTCTCATCCAAATTGAGAGGTTACTTCAAACTCTCAGTTGTTTGGGAAAAATAGGAACCAAAGAAACTGTAGCCAATTATTCTTGACAGGGTGCTTGCATGTTCAAGAATATGAACTCGCAACCAGTTCTCCTGGGGGTGTACTTCCGCTTCTTCTGCATGGGCTCTGCTGCGTGAGCCGGCGAAGCAGGCTCTGACATCTCTGACATGCCACTATCATACAAAATTTCACCTGCATCAGAACCTGCGGCTTCTGACGAAGTTTGACAATGAACCTCCTCCTCGTCATCGCTTTGCCAAAGAACTTCGCTGTTTGTTCCCTGTGGCTTGGTAGAAGCAGAAGAAAGCACTGTGTCCAGGTGATACCACTGTGAGAGCAAACGCTCCTGATGTGTACGGACATCAGCAAAAATCTTTGACCCTCGGGTAATTCATCTGGGGTTTCAACTATTCAAAATGACTAACTCACCAATAGCAATTACTCAGTCATGGAAGACTCTTTCCGAAAAGCGGGCGCTTTGTGGAACAGGCTGCGGGCATCACAGACTTCTTGCTCTCTTCCCCTGAATTGCCGGAAGCAATTTACACGAGAGCACGAGCACTGTTGTTGCAGGAGCTTGTTCACAGCATCCGCCTTGCATTTTCTCAGATGCCTCAAATCTGAATGTTTGACCACTGCACTCTCATCTTCCATTGAGGTGAAACTGCTCAAGAAAGGGGTAACGCGCTTGGTGTATGTTTTCTGACTAAGAGTGGCTCTTCAGGTCAATGTGTTGAATATCTCTAAGAAAAAGGATTGAACGGCAAGTGCCTTGCTGAAAGAATGCTTCATTGCTGGATGTCTTTTCTCGGATTAGGACCAATTTCATTCAATGCCATTCTTGAGCCTCTTGATCACGCCAGCTTAACATGAAGTCTCGTCCACCCATTCCATCTCCACCCGCTTACCCATCCCTCACACAGTCCTGCTCTTCTTTGCTGGCCGATTTGCTGGTCGCCGTGCCGCTGCTGGACGCTTCATGACCACAACAACCCTTTCAATCCTAAACCTGAGCCTTGATAGCTCCACATTCCGTTGACAAGACCCCACATGATGTGCACACAACCATGTCCCAAATCCAAAGGACTGCCCCAGGTGAAAGGACTATCTTTCACGGAAGTCCCTTCTTTGTAGCAATTGTTCACATTTGCTTCCCAGTCTGGCCGTTGTGTGGCCGTTTCCTGGCAAGTGCTTAGGAGCAACAAACTTGACATGTTTCTCCCACTTTCCGCTTTCTGGCGAGTCCTTATTCTCTTTATTTGTCCCCCAGTCTTGGCTACTGCGTCCGCCTTCAGGCTAAAGCAGTGCCTTCCAATGGCCATGTTTCCCGAGATGCAGATTTACGGCGGCCAACTGTTTGGGGTCTACGGTGGTGTCATGAGGTTCTGAAGTTCGGCATCAAAGACGGGTACATTGACGTCAGTACCCATACTCTCCATGTATGCCATATATGCCTACATTGGGGTGGTTTCGGGGGTCAATGTAGGCATATATTCCATACATGGAGTGTATGGGGTATAGATCCAGGTCTATTTTCCCATCCTGCGGGTCTCTTTCTTTGGGATCCATCGTCCCATCGTCCTGCTTGAGGCCGGAGGTGGCCACTGCTGCGCTGGGCAAGGCGGTGATGGAGGCAGAGATGGCCGTGGCACAGGAGCGGCTCGTGGCGCGCTCGAAAAGGCACGTTTGTTCGCGGAATGAAAGCCAGAGTCACAATCTTAGTCTGCTGAGGTGGTTAGACGACCCCCAATCCCTCCCCAACCATCTCAGGTTCGGTGGGCCAGGAGCCCTTTTTGGGGTAAATGCTTTGAGTCAGCGGACTGGGTCAGTTGGGTCCACGGGGGTGCAGGTCGGTCTGTCGATACCTGGGGCTTGTGTTCGGGTCATGTCCCATTTTCTAGGGCACTTGAAGGTGGGTCTAGCTAGTCACTGGGATTCACGCTTTGGAGCTTGTCATCGTTCGTCCCAAACCCCCAAAAACAAACATACATTGGGACCGAACTAACATGTAGCACTGAACGTTCGGGTCCATGAGCTTCTGGGTGTTCTTGATTTTGTGAACGTGGATTGCTAGCAACACATCACAATGTGGCTCCTCACCAGCCCGGGCTGCAGGGCTCTCCAAAAACGAACATGGATGCCATATATGCCTACATTGACCCCCCCCAAACCACCCCTAATGTAGGCATATATGGCAGTCCCATTGGTCGTGTCTTGGATATATTGGGCCTTTATGTGTCTCGATGATCCACCCGTGTGTCGGACTCTCGTGTCTCTCGGGCGGCGAAATGGAGGAGCGAAACTTGTGGATCGAACAAGAGAAGGAACTCTTGAGACAGTTTCTTGGCGGCAAATGGTCCGTTCCCACTTGACTTGACATGGGAAGCATCTGGTTTTGGTCGTGTCAAATCGCTCAAGTAACTCTTGAGACCGTTGTGTGGGACTGTCGCAGTTCTGAGTTGGGTGCTATTGGAGTTGACCCTGATACCGGTGCCCCCTGATCACATCACATCCACATCACTGGGACTGATGTCCACCACCCCGCTGGAGGTGACTGGTGGGAGAAGAGTCTTATGGGATCGCTGGGTGTGAACACGCCGTGATTCGGCTCGCTGGCCCGGGGGTTAATAGGTATTGTAGGTACGAACTATCCAGGAAACATCCGTGCCTCTCCGCTGCAGGGGGTTCCGGTAACAAACCGTTGCTGCCTACCTCACTTCAAGTCCTTTTGAATATGGGAAATTACCCCATCAAAAAGAACAACAGGTATATGTTGAGTGAAACCGTCTGAGGATACCGGGTATACCATTAGTACTGCACATTCAGGGTCCAAGAACACAGGAAAACACAACCTCTGTCCCTGCTCCTCCTGTACCGGGTAGCTCCTGCCCGGAACCCCTACGTCGCAAGGCAAAAGGCCATCCGCAACCACGAGACCTTTGGTCAGGAGCGAAGCAACCGTCGGTAAAGGTCCTGGACCGGACCTGAACGCATATGGCTCCCAGTGCATCGTGGGTGCGTCCAGAGTCCGTGCGCCTATAGTCGAGTGCTTCGAATTCACATGGTTTTTCCCTGTTTTTTCCATTCAATTTGACCTAAACGCTCTGTGTTTTCACAGGCCATGACTTCGTCGCATGAAGGTCGATGAGACCACCGTCGACCCGGGTCAAAGGCGGACGACTCTCACTGACAGTCGAACTGCTGAGCAACACACCCATATAGATCCTAGACTTCCAAGACCATTAAGCAAATGGTTCGATGGTTGACGTGGTTCATGTAGTGCAAAAGCACGTATAAATTCCTTGTGTCTATTCAATTAATGGTGGGCCTGGAAGCCTATAGGCCTATAGGCTTAGGCTGTATTGTTTTGCACCGAGGTCATAAACCCGTCGGCCCCGGTGAGGTCGATCATTGGTTTTCGAACGAAAAAGCGACACGATGGTTTTGACCATTGGAGGAAAGGAGGTACCTTTCAAGGAAAGGAGCTACCTGGACACTATGGGAAATGAAGGGGAAATGAAGGGGGCAAGGGTGAACTTGTATTGGGTTGTCCTTGTTCGTTTTCTGATGTTCACTTAGGACATGTATATACAACACCAATCTACACACGGTCGCCCCACAACAAAAAGGACAGCACCGTTCGCATCTGATTTTCAGCACCGTTCAGTTGGTACACCTCCCTTGGCATCCCCAATCACCAGTTGTACATGTTTCACCTTCTGGGTCCCAGTCGTCTTCCGTTCGACCATTGAGTTCGGGATTGGCACAACAATTCCTTATTAACGATAAATAAATACATTGGGGTGCCCTTCAGGCAATTAACGATAAATAAATCATGGGGGGTGCCCTTCAGGCAATTCCTTATTAACGAAAGAACACTACATGGGGTGCCCTTCAGGCAATTCCTTATTAACGAAAGAACTACATGGGGTGCCCTTCAGGTTTTTAAACCTATGAAGCCAAGGGTGTTATTTTTGTTCAGTCTCGCCCATGCCGAGCACGGTGCTCACCCCGGACAGTCGGAGGCGTCCGCGATCCCGGCGCCACAGGAGTTTCGGAAGACGAAGGGTCGCAAGCTGCCGGCGTCCGGGGCTTGACGGGAGAGCCGGGATTTACTGGGAGGGAGGGAGGGAGGGATGGTAGAAGTGGTGACATCGAAAGGTCGAATGAAGAGGGGGGAGAAGAACGGCCTGGTGTAAAGTGCATGTAAAGTGCTACACTACCAAAAACACTGAATGTAGAGACTTGTTTGGATTGCGAGCTGTGCAATGGACTGGTTGCCTAAATCCGGATCGCTACAGACTCCAGACACAATTCTTGTCAAACTTGCAAGTAAAAGTACCGACATACTGTTTGGCTCAAGTGTTCAGCGTAAAACGAGCGCATGGTTTGAGCTGCAGTTGCGTTGCACTTTGCAATTGAACTTTGTGAGTGAAACCTTGTTACACTTTGACTGTGAGATCTTGACACCTTACTTCGATTGACGAATCGTAGAATTTGCCTGAAGTTGTGAACTGTAGTGGGACATATGGGATACGGTTTCCATTGCAATTCAGATGTTTTATGATGTTTTGAGTTCCTGCTGAATGGGAAGTGGAGGAGGAAGATGGTTGAAGATGGAGGAAGATGGAGGAAGTGGTGGTGTGGTGTTTGAAGCAAACATGATGGCAACAAAATCAAGTATACACTATAACAAGTCACCCAAGGGGTCTCGCGGGATTGTTTGGAAAGTACCTGTCCCCAGGAGAGACTCTCCAGCGCATCAGGAGAGACTCTCCAGCCCAGTTCAGAAGAACCCTTTGTGGAAGTGGAACACCAAACATCCTTCTCAAGCTGCCAGGAGTTCCAAAAGGGTGCCTATTGGAGGGTATGGGCTGCCCATTGGTTGCTGTTGCATTCTGTTTACGTTTCCCCACTCAAAGACCCACCAACCGCCGACCCAGGGACAGTCATCTTCCCCTCGGTGTACCGAGGCACTTGCCAACTGTGGTGGCTCGAATGCCAGGTGGGAGCGGCTCGCGCTCTCCAGTCGTGCTGGACTTTGCAGAGCAGGGGCAGCCACCTGGAGTGGACCCGTTCGTACCCCAAAAAATAGATAGGTAGAAGGTTACCACAGTTGTTGTTGTTGTTGTTGTTGTTGTTGTGTTTTTTTTAATGTTTCATGATGTTTCATGTATCATGGTTTTTCAAGGGTCCAAACTGGAGGCTTCAGGATTTGCAGGGGTTGCACTATGGAATATTTTGGGTTTGCCCTACAGCCTATTACCTGTAACAGTCAGTAAACAGTTATTACTATGTTTTTTTTAAACAAGGCCTTTACTAACCATCATCATCCACTGTTACAGGTAATAGGATAGATCCAAGACATATTATACCTAAATTGACCCCAGAAGCGACCCAAATGCAGAAACCATACGCCATACATGGAGTGTTTGGGCCTCAAACACTCCAACAATCCCAGCCAATTCCCGTTCGCTTCCTGGCCCACCATTGATTTAAGCCTGAATCCCGAACATACCTGCAGTCACAAAGGGGTGCCTCTTGGAGTATAGGGGTGCCTATTATCCACTCACTTAGGGACTAAACACCACCCCGACATGTGACCCCTGGTACATTGCTTTACGAAGGATTTCACACTCGAAAGACGGTCTTTTCCAGGTCAACTGACCTCTAGACTTGACGGTCTGAAGTCTGGAAACCGGGGACCGGGACGACTTCAGACGCTCCATGCAACATAGCTCCCTACCGTCCGAAAAGCGTCTTGTGGTGATGGTAGGCGTCATTTTTAAGGCAATTCATCCGAGCCTTTAGGGTCCGAAAGACGAAACCCGTGGACGTTGTTGGGAGCATTTCCAGGATCTTCTTGCTGCCAAAGTGTCCACCCAAGCGCCCGGGGGTGGTGACCAATGGAAGGGGGCCCTTAACCTTTACGGTGGAGATGTCGCAGGGTGTTGATGAGGAACTTGGAGTTTTTTCATGTATCTGTTTTCCAAATCCGCACCATCTTCAGGCTGCATCCAGTTGCGACTGCCGCCCTTGTCCAACAACACTTTACCGCAGGGGATCCCTACGACGCCTCGGGAAGTGTGGTTGTTGACGGCCATGCACCAAGAGGCCACAGGGAAGTAGGATTCCTTGTTTTGCTTGGGGTTATGTTACCCTAGGCTTCCAACCACCATTAATTTCATAAGCTGAATCCCGAATCAGCTAAGGATTTTACACGACAAACACCAGGTCAACCATATTTTTAATGGTCTTGGAAGTCTATAGCTGGGGTTATGTTTTTGTTCGCCAGCCTGGACCGGCCTTAGTAATCCTCATCTTGGGGTAGATTTGATGTCCGGCCGCGTCCAGGTACTTCCGGTGTTCGTACGGTCGGCGCGAAACCAGATTCAGTCAGATCCATGGTCTTTCACTGGGGACAGCAGGACATCTGAGCTGGCCGCATGGTCCTGGACCCTTAGGGTTCTCCTTAAGTGGGTTGATTTGATGATGTTCCTTCAGCAAATCCAAAGATGGCTGGGGATGGCTGGGGGTTCTCCTGGCGATCCATCGGGTCCGGGGAGCCTCCAAAACCAGGGTGGTGTTTGTCGGTTTGGTGGAACTTGTGCCTTCTGGATGAGTTTCGCACTCCAGGGTTGGCTTTTGCGGCCTCTCTCTTAAGTTTAAAGTTCTTCTTTTTTCAGACATACCTTGCCGTCAGGTGAACCAACGTTTACGTGGCCAGAGTGGATAGACCAGTGAATCCTCTGATGGAATTGCTTACGACTGTGCGTACTACATATATGTTACATACCTAGCACTTCCTTTACTGGGTGCCCTGTCTGGAGACCTGTTTACGTAGGGTAGGGTATAGTCGGTCTCGCCAGGACACCCAGGTCCAGGAGGATCCTGGTCTCATGAGCTAGGGGGGTCGAACGAGGGCCGAACGAGGCCGAACCGAAGGGGTGTGGCTGAACGACCCGTGGAGGAATGGGTTCTTACGGACCACGGGCGTTTCGAGGTCAGGCATGGGATGGGAGCCTTACCTAAAGGGATATATAGGGTATACATGGACCATGGGTGTGCCTGACTCCACCCTGGAGTCCCTGGTATGGGATTTTGTAGGTCCATGAATCTTCCCCTCATGGGTGTGCCTTTGCACACCCCCAAAAAAAGACCCTGCCAGGCCGAGTCGTGCTCGGGATTTGACCGAGTCGGTTTGTGGGGACACCGTCCCCTTCCCTGACTCGCAGTTGATTGCTCAGTGAGCTACCGTGACTAGACCCTTAGTCTTTTTTGGGGTTCGAAGGGATTTCATAGTGATAACCTTGTTATACCACTAACCTTTCTATAGTAACCGGCCTTGGTCTACTAAACCACTAAACCATGTGAAATCCTTAGCAGCTAGGACCTCTATGGACTGACCGCCGTCATCAGGTACTGGTCCGGCCCCGGACCTTCCCACTCCAACGAGTCATCAGTTGGTGCTTGGACCTGTGGGAAGAATTTACCCTGGCAGCCAGTGAAGATCTTCTCACTCGTGAAGATCGATCAACATGGACTTGGTATCCCGGGGGATGGACTACTTGTTTAATAGAAGAGAGAAGCAAGTCCCCATATATAAGTCCTCCTCTTTTTTGAGCATGTATTGACGCACTGTTTCTACCTAGTCCACAATGAGTTCTAAAAAGGACTCGAAGCCTGTTCCTGTCCGGCAGTAGGGGTATCTCGCAGTCTGCTGATTGCCCAACAGTCCAGGCCTCTTTGGCCTGTGGCAGAAGATCTCAACCCGCCTAAGCAGGAGCAACCGGATTTTGCGACTGCATTGACAGTATGTATGTCAAAACATGGGGATGTGTAAACCTGGAGCCCTTGTCCACCGTGTAGCAGTGTAGCTTAATTCTAGATAGGTCCACCAAGGTATCCTGGTGCCATAACCCGCAGTTGGGTCATTTCACCAGGACACTTGAACAGGGAACGGCTCCAGACTCAGAGCCTTTGGGCAAGACGTGGCAAGACATGTTGCACTAAACTTTGCCATATTCGCAGTGAAAACGGCACGCCGTGTGGCCCAGTGGCCAGTAAGGGTGATCCGGTAGTCTTAGCTGGTTCTTGGCAGGGGGTTTTCCTGTGTTGACCGAATTTTGATTTAACATGTTGATGTCAGGAAAACGGCACTCACGTGCTGACTAGAGACATAAGTATTCAGTATTCAGCTGGGTTGCCCGTCGTCCTGTGACCCCGAACAGAAGCAGCTGATAGGGAAGAAGGTCACGTCTTGGGTTCGATGAAATCGAGTCTACCCAAAAAAGAGAGGCCTTTAAAAATCCGAACGTCGGGAGGTGTTTTTTTCCGGAACCTTTCCGCTTCTGCAGGCCGCAGGCAGCTGCCAGCCGGTGGTCCCGTGGTCTCCAGATCCGGTTTCGTCGGACCCAAATCCCCTCGGACCCGGTTTGCAGGAACGGGTGGGGGACGAAGCACGGGTTCGCGGAGAAGAGACCTGGTGCTCGCTGGTGCTGGCTTTGGCTTTGTGGTTCCCCAAGTCCAAAGACGTTTCAGATAAAGACGATGTTCAAGCACCTGACCCGACTCTATAGACTCTCCAACTCTATAGACTCTCCGACATGGAGGCTTTTAATTTTGTAGACTTGGAAGCAGCAGGTGGTGACGTGGCAGGTTTCGGGTCCTGGTTTTTTGGGGGATATTTTTCGGGGCACCGAAGTAAAGGTATGTTCTATTTGCCCTGGGATTCCAACAACCCTTCAACCCTTGTTTTAATGGCCTTGACCAAAGAACCATTGTTTGACCAACGACTTTTCCGCTACACCACGAATGGTCGATCTGCCTGAAGGCTATAAGCCACTCCCCACCTTCCGCGAGACTGGAGTTCCGTTCCGCCTCGTCACTTGCCGCGTTTGCCCCTCATGGGCCAGGAGTACTCGGAAGCGATGCACTCGAAGCGCTTGGGCGTCTTTTCCCCCGACGACCACGCCATGACCTGCCGCGAAGCGAAAACGAAAGCGCGAGCGAGCGAGCGGGGTCTATTGGAGTCTATGATGATTTGATTCACACCCATCACAAAGATGTCGGCGAACCGCCATCCCGAAATTGGCCGGGATCACCCACGCAGTGCCCAATGAGTGTGCAGTGTTTGGAACCAGGTTGAGCTAAGCCCATCTGAAATTGAGGCATGATACTGGGCCATCAGAAGGTCTCCATGGAGACCACGTGGATTGATTACCCGGACGCTCCGTTCACAGGCCGACTGGTCCCTCAAAACCATAGGGATTTGGGTTTTTTTTAGCCCCTATAGGTGGCAGGGTCCATGAACGTTTGGGCCGTGTTTCTTTGTTTTTTCAGCAGCACAGCAAAGAATCGGTCTACCGAGTACTTACAACACTTGTCATAGTGGTGTAAGCTTTTGACAAGCTGGCGCCTAAACTTCACACGACATGTTTTTTCTTTTTTTTTTCAGCCATGACCCCTGGCGAATTCTGAAAGGTACGTGCGATTTGTTTGGCACCAGAACTTAAGAGGTAAACTATTGTTGCGGGTTCATGGTATTGACCATGGTTGATCCAGCCCTATAGAGATCCAAGATGTTCCAAGTACATTCTTCTCAGGTTCGGTATCCTCCTGGACCCGACGCTCCTGGCACCGACCTAGCATCGCAGTGTCGAACACATCACGGAACCTGAAAAAAGTACGAAAACGGATCCCTACCAGCACCCTGACTCCAGGTCTTGTGACTTTGGAGGCTGTAGACTACCCAAGTCACAGGTGACCTGGCAGGTTTCGGGTCCTGGTGACCTGGGCATGGGAAGCATCCAGGTCTCCACGTTGGCATGAGCGCCCGTGTCACGTGGCCCAGGTATGGTCTTCGGCAAGGCGGCCGGTGTGGGTACCGATGTCTCGGATCTGCACCGTTACCTGCATGGCACAGGTGGAAGCAGGGGGGGAGCTGGAGGTGGGGAGCAGGAGCTGGAGCGGAGCTGAGATGAGTGGATCATGTTACCTTCTACCATGTTCCTGTCCATTCATTTCATCCCTAGCTTTGTAGCCTTGCTGGCAGCAAGGGGCATGTGACAAGCTACACGATCAACACGACACGTCCACAAGTACCCAGACGCTCCATGTATGCCATATATGCCTACATTGGGGTGGTTTGGGGGGTCAATGGGGCGGCATATATTCCATACATGGAGTGTATGGGACTTGTATGAATGAATGAAGATCCCAAACATCCACAGCTTTCATGCCGGAACTCCACCATGGAGTCACATGGAGGGTGGTTTAGTTCGTCCCGCCTGAGGCCGTGACAGGGGCACCCCAATCCTTCCACCCCTTTGTGACTCTTGGTGTGTGTCGTTTCACCCTCCGCACCCCGTGCCCCAACGAGTCTGCTCCGCTCCACCCGCACGGCTCGCCCCTGCGACTCCACCAGGCTGCCGTCGGGCAGGGCAGGAGCTGGTGGAGATCACTGGACTGAAGCCCAACACGAACTACTGCTTCGCGACCATGTGAGCCTGTCTGAGGATGGTGAGGGGAGAGGTCGGGGTGAGCCTGCCCCCTGCGGAACCACCCTCAAGACGTGGAAACATGTTGAAACCACGTACCCAGACGTGGATGGGTCGCGAGATGTCGCGAGCGAGCGCGGGGGGCGCGGGGGGTCAAACGGTTGAAAGCAACATGTGGGATTTTCCGACCAAGTCCCAGGGGCTCAAAGTAACTCGTTGGAGATGTTTGGATGGGTTCAACTACGAATATATAGGATCGAAACCATTGGATGAATATGTATAGTTCTGACGGTCTATGTACTGGTGTGACTGGAGCCTGGACGTTGTGACCGTTCGTTATTTTTGTTGGGGCTCCAACTCATTGTTCCAAAGAAGTTGTTGTTCTCTGAGGCGTCCGAGGCACATGGTCTCAACATGTGGCAACCACCTCTTCCCACCACCCACCCCAGCCGGACGGGCTCCGGGACCAAACCGGCCCGTCGGCCAGTCTCTACTGGTTGCCGCCATCCTTCAATCGAAGGTCTTCGCAGGGGAAAAGCTGGTGAAAGCAGATTTCACCTGGAGCTGACTTCGTATGACTTCGTACCATTGGGACGTGTGACTCAAACCCCAAAAAGAGGTCTACGTGAAAACAGAGGCCGTACCGTACTTCCGAGCTCAGAAGGTGAGCAGGGAGACACTGTTATGTAGGTCCAGTCGTACCGAACCTGAGAAGGTACTTGCCCGACTTACTTCGTGCCCTAGAAAAGGAGACAAGACCTTTACAGTAGGCATACTTGCACCAACTTGTAACTTTAACCTATTTTCCTAGGTACTAAGCCAAGCAGTCGGGTCCATGTCGCTAGGAGCGGCTAGGCCTTTAGGCGCCTCAGCAGATCGATCGAAACATGGACACCGTCGGGACATGCGTTGATCAGTCGATTCTGCCGTGTCTCGGTCGCTGAGCTGCTCTTCACCGTTGAACCATCAGGTACTTTGAAGGCTTTGAGGAGCTGGGGATTGGGGGACACCGCAGTCCAAGGCCCATGTTCCCTTGAAACACTTCAAACACCATACGCTCGGAGCTGGAGCGGTCAGTGGATGCCCGAGCCGATCTTTTACCGGACTCCAAGGCGATGTTTGTGCACTGCCGTTTTGCAGCACTGCTGGTGAAGGGGATTTGCCCCCACTTGAAGGTTGAAAGGATCTTTTTTCAGCGGACATGGAAAGCAAACCATAAGCATTGCATGCTCACATACACACACACACTAGAATGCTAGATGTTTTTTTGTTTCTTACATCATGTAGCATCTTCTCATTTAGTTTTAGTAGCGTAGCAAACTAGGATTCACTAGCTGTGCACTGAGATCGGAAGGCTCGGGTTTGTACGTTTCATTTTGTTTGACATCATTTGCCTCACGATCAAAGGAAGCTTACTTGGATGTTCGGCCTGGTTGCTTAGTAGTTGTCGGCTTTGGGGTTGTTCTTCACAAGTGCCACAACTCAAGTTATTAACTCCAGTAAGTCAGTTATATCTCAGACAAGTACTTGGCGCACTTAGTCAGGTATTCATATGTTTTTGCTCAGTAGATGTGAACAATCTACTTGGCATGCTTAGGCGGACATATAACATATCATCCATCAAGTCAGTTGGCGCACTTATAACCTAGCTCAGACATATATACTCAATAAGTAGGCCGCCGAGGCACTCAGCAAGTATGTCGCGGCTGACTTCGTAAATATGCCGGGCATGATTAATAAGTATACCCAAACCTACTTAGCAAGTAGCCCTGAAGACCACTTACCCCATGATTTCGGAGCATATTTTATATGTTGATGATGTCTCCCATATTTTGTGAAATGATTCTTTGGAGAGGTGCCTTTGAAGTATGGTTCATGATGTCTGGAAATCGGGGCGTTCGGACCTCAAGTGAGTACTGTAGATATTTGGTAAGCTGCTAATGGATGCCAACCGACCACAGGTGCTTGCCTTCACCATTCATCAGACAGCACACCTCGATCTCTCTGGCACTTCGACTCCCACAACTGGTTTTGCGGTGTGCCACGCACCAGCGCGTGGCGCGCTGGTGCAGGACACTAAACCTGCCACCTCCGTGGTGAGTGCCACCAGCTCGTTCGGGACCTTTGTGGGAAAACCTATGAGCAGGGTGAACCAAGTTCGGAAGCTGTTTTAAGTGCTGACTGATAGCCCAAGTTACAGTGACTTTCCTATGGCCTCAGAGTCTGCAGGCTTCAGAAACTAGCATTGTCAGAAGTCAGGATGTATACTGCTAATGTATTTACTCACAAAGCAATGCAAAGTGAATATACCCTAGATTACCCGTTCACCTTCCTTCCAGGAACATTCAACAAAGGCTGACCTGGCTTTGTTGTTTGGTAAAGGCTATGAAATCACTTATGTTTGCAATTCTATCGTACATGTATATATATATATATATAATGTAATGTATAAGATATTGTGTATAGAAATGTGATTGAACTGCAAGCAAGACGGGATCACATACTTTGACCCACTGAGATGGAACGTGTCTTGTTCATATATGAAGATGATGCTCCAGGTGTTGAACATATACGATGATTTGCTGGCTGAAGGTAATAAACCCGATCTTTGGTCTCGGGGCATGGTAGTGATGGAGTTTGCTGGAAGTCTGGCGTCATATAATGCTGACCAATGGGATGTGGGAGCTTTTTTCTATCCCCCATTTGTAGGGTCGTTCAAGAACATTCAGACTTTGTCGACTGCTTCCAGACAAGGACGCAGTTGTTGTAGTTGCCAGGCAATTGATCATGATATGTATGAAGCAAGCATAGAAAAGGAACTCGCCCTGCTTGGTCATTATGTGTTTGTCATGTTTATCTACTCTTTTCATCCTGTTTCCAACACCTGGTTGGATGAGATGACAGGAATTGTGTTTGTCATCTATATATACTCTTTGGGTTTTGAGATGACGGACCAATACCCACCAGAATCCGCACCAACGGCACGGCTTGCCCCGACCAAAACGAGGCCCATCGGAGCCTACTATCCCCTGCCGTTGGGGATGCTGTGGATCAAGGTGTGTACTGCCGGGACACCGAGCCTCGGACGGACTCAGGAGGCCCCGGTGTCAGGGAAGGAGGGGCCGTTTGAAGAGACACAGCGGTCATTGGCACAGGGACACCCGGGCGTTGACCAACAGAAAGTGAACAGATTACCAGGGAGGTCATCCAGCTCCAGGGTCTTTTTCGCTGGTTTTGACCCACAGATGACCAGGGCCCATGATGTTCAATATGAAACACTAAAGCTCCGCCTTCGTGCCGACCTAACCGCCTTTGGTTGGCTTTTTTGCTTCGATTCCGGCATTTCACATCCTCAGGTTCGGTGGGCAGAGACCCTCCTGGCACCCACCCCAACCACTGAACCTCAGGAGGTGGGCCAGGAGCCCTAGGGATCATTTCATGACTGTTATTTCTTTTTTCCAATGCCACTTCGCTGGTGGGTTGGTGGCCATGGATCACCTATGTGCTTAGTGACGTGCTCGATGTGATGGTGTTCCTTTTTTTAAAGTTTGTGTACTCTTATTTAATTTTAAGTCGAATCAATCGGTAAAAAGTTACTATTGTTTGAATTTGCTTTGACATTAGGTTTTACGCTTGTTTACGCTTTGTGTTTATTCTTTTAGGCTGATGATGCAGCAAGTCAGAATAAGTCTTAAACCAGTCTTTGCTACTCTAAGATACCAGATACATACAAAATGGTAAAATATAGTAAAACGGACTACACAAAGTAAACACATAAATTTGAAAGAAGATTCCAAGAAAGTACGATATCGTATATACGAGAGCATATAAGAGAAAGACCGTCAGATCCAACCCCATCACACCAACCGATGAATGGAGCCGGGCCGCCCCAGGCAGCCTTAGATGCGGGGGACTTCGGCGCCCATGCTTGGCGGGGCGGCCCGATGCGAACGGACTGCGCACCAAGTGATTGGAACAGAACTCGTGCTGATCGGAACTTTTCACGAAGATCTTTGGAATCAGGTGATGCTTTCGAAATCACAATGAGGGTTTGCTGCAACGGTGACATGGTTATCAGTATAGAAATCACTCGAATATACTGAAGTATCATTGTATATCATTGTATTTCATGTGTTTTGTGGCTCCGGATGGGCATCGTGTGGTACACATGAGGCCAAAGAGAGATCCTTCAGGAGTTCTCTATGTAGGGACCCCAATTTCCGTAGACACTTAGAGGCATCAAAGAGTGTTTGGCTCCGGTCGGCCTCCTAAACCCGTTCGCCCAAGCTGTAGCGACATCGGTCTCCGAGGAAGAAGGCATGGCATCCGCTCTTCGAAGGCTTCTGCGAAAGCTGTGCCCCTGAAGAGGACGACCAGCTGAGCTGTCGGTGATGTTCAATACGTGGGACCCTTCTTTGGTGGCAAACTGGATACACAAAAAAAGGTTGATTTTGGTCGGGTCAGACTATGACTTTTTTCACTGTAGAGAATGTAGACTGTTGATTACAATTTCACCACAGGCCACAGGCCTGTCGAGGCTTTTACGATCCAATTTTGTGCTTTTATAGTATAAGCATTTGCACCATGCTCCACCCATTTTGGGTGGTTCTTGGACGGAAAACATAGATGCAGATAAAGCCTTGATTTTCCAACTATGCAAAATTTATGTTTGACTTGGCCTTGGCTTTTATAAATGAAAAGACATAAACTTTGCACAGTTGGAAGATCCCGGTATATGTCTAGTCACAGGGGGGTGTCTAGAAAATCCACCCAGGAGCTGGCAGGAACCCTACAGGTGCCGGCGCCCGCCTGGTCCCGAAGCGGAGATTTTTGGCAAACAACAGCGCACCGAACATTGAGAAGAGCATGAAAGGAGTTGGAAGCAAACCCTGATTATTCGAGTGGACATGCAAAATATGTGTTGTTCTTATTCTAACTGCAATTTAGACCATTTGTTCAGATTTTACTAGTGATTGTTTTGCCAATACACTTGTAAAAGTATGGTTGTTCAGTAAAAGGCTGGTGATTGGAAGCCTATAGGAATGTGAGATGCTGGACATTTGACCCAAGAACGTCCAATGACAGCTGGCTTGATGTGATTCGTCGTCAGACAGGTTTCGATTTGGGATCGACTCTTACTCAGCCGTAACACAACCACCATCAAGAAGGCACTCTGAAGCAATAGGTCAGCAAGACACCGCAGAAAAGGAACATTTGGCAAACCTTCACTGCAACAAAGATTCTGTTCGAAGTGATTGTACATGATCCATGGCCCGATTTCAATAAGAAACCCTGCACTGCAGGTAGAGAGCTCAAGCAGCAGAATAAACAGAGGCAACTTTGTCACAAGATTACACTCTTTGGAACTAACATGGAAGTGGCAAATGGTCCCTTGCAAGACAATTTTCTTCTACAAACAGAGGGTTTTCCACTTCCATGTTAGTTACTAAAGTTACAGGGAGAGTAATTACTTGCCTTTTCCACCACCGATGGAAAAATATTGCCTCCGGCGAGAAAACAATGCAAATTCAAGTCCGGGCACCTACACAGTACGCATTTACGCATGTCGGAATGAGTATACATGTTTTTTGATATAGGGCAATTTTTTGTATAGGGTACTTACTTCTTTTCCAGGTGTACATGAAGTATTTAAATGGGAATTGCACATTTTGAACCTGCGACGTGGTGAAAGAGCATAGCTCTATCGGCGAAGCATAACCTATGAGGGTGGAGGATGGTGGAGGATGGTGGAGCGAGCTCTCCACTGCAGGCCCCTCTTTGTTCTGTGGAATGTGTGGTCATGTTGGAATATCGGGTGTGGGACACTTCACCTTCACCCTACGAAGGTTGAGAGCTGAACGCGTGATTCGCGCTTCCCGTGCCTTACGCGAACTCGACCAGTGGTTTACATGGAGACGTCTCCTCGGAACCGTTCGGCGACCAAAAAGGGGTGTCAAGACAACTCACAAAGGATCCTCGTACTGGGCGCTGCGTGTCCCACATCGGAGGGTGGTTGGCGACTTGGGGTGGGTGCCAGGTTCCTTTTGGTCATAGATGGCCTTTTATTGGTTGGTTGATGTATTGAGGGGATTTAATACCGGTCGTGTACAACCAAGTTCGGTAAAATGCTACCTGGCACGGACCCCTCTATTCTTCCCGTTCGTACGGACATCACTGGTTTTTGTCCCTACCTTTTTGTTTGGATGTGGGACAATAGTCAGGAGTCCTAGAGAAGCACTCTGGCCACTCTGGACTGATGTGGCGATTCTTGGGGCTTCTTACACACCAGTCCAACGCAGTCCGTACCTAGAGTCGACCCGCAAAGTACCTCGGGTTCAATTGGTACCGGGTACAGTTGTACCGTTGTATCTGTTTTTATAGGGTCGTTTCCCATGTTCTAAGGTACTTTGGAGGGTCCACAGAGATTTTCTGCTCGTGTCCTCGAACTGTGCGGCGAATGTCAGGACTTTGACTCCTACAGCCTGCGGAGCTTCAAGTACCTCGGCGGAGGGGGGAGGGGGAAGCCATCTCCCTGACCATCCATGGGAGTGGAATATTGATGTACATTTGAAGACCACAGATCAGGCCTAGCGTCAGATCCCATCCACGACGACCTACATCGACCTTTAAATTTAAAACATGTTACCCAAAGGCTTCAAAAGGACCTGAAACAGCTCGCGTTTTCTCAAGCAAAGTTCTCGCGCAGCTGGTATTCGATCTTGAGAGCAGAGCTGCGTACCGAGGAAACCAAACTTTCAAACATACCAGGGCCCCTAAGGGGTGGTTAATAGACACCCATTAACCTCTAAGGAGCCATTATTGGACACCCCTTAGGGGGCCTGGTATATGTTTGATGATGTTGGCCTGCGTCAAGTTGGTACCCACACCTGGAAAAGGCAGCGGTTAGCCAATGGCTCCACCTACAAATAAGGACGGTGCCTGCCTGCTACAAAATGGATGGAAGCTGTCGTCACGGACAATTACTGGGCCTCCGAGAGCGCCTGTGACACGTGACACGTGATAACTGTGATAAAGTGGAGCGTGATAACCCACCTGTCAGCACAAGCATGTCTGCTGTTGATCTGTCAAGCGTGTCAATGACATGGGAGGAGTTCATGCAAGAGGACACAACAGACGCGTTCGTTGTGAACTTTGCTCCCAATCACGAACCTAGTGTCGCTACTTTCCTGAGTTTTGTGAACCAACGCACGTCAACAGGTGCTTCAACATCGCCTTTCACAAAACATATTGGGGCGGGCAGGACCTGGCATCGGGCCTGAATGCCTAGATTTTAAACATTTTGCTGCATGCAAAAGCACACACACAAACCGTCATAAACATCGACTTGGGAGAAGGCCGAATCATTCACGCAAGGCCTGACCATCTTCGGGGCAGGACTTGAATGCATGTTATTTCAAAACCGCACAAACACCTTTTTAAAACTCTACTGGAAGACGTCTTTGGGGCGGGACCTGAATCCAAACATGTTTATTTCATGCGTGCTGCGGCAGCTGTGCTTGCTAGTAATGTCGTTCAGGCCGTACAAACCTGCATGAACATTGGAAACATGTTTGTTTCCGTCACCATCTCTTTTACTTTCTTTTCCACCATCACACAATTTTCTTTACTTTACTGAGCTTCCTCGTAATGCACGCATACCTTACTACACCACTGGTAACTTTACACCCCGAACATCCGTCATCTCTCGGGCCATCCGTCGTGTCACTGAATTTGTGGCAACAGGACACTTCTCTTAGCTCCCCAAGAGGAGCATCAATCAATGAACTCTGCAACAGCCTTCTAATGTAAAAAGAGTAGTTTTGTTTGCTGCCACGTGGCCAATTTGGGTACCAAACCCCAACCCCACAAGCTCCAATATCGGCAACAGGCGGAGAGGGGGGTGAATCTCATTGTGGGAGAATCCCGAGAAGGACAACCTGTTTGGAACTGTATGCAACCTTGCATTGGGGTGGCTGATTTCTGGGGTGAATGTGGGTACAAGGTCCTTGACCTCCTTGAGTAGTGTTTTTTCTTCCATGGCCAACTCCTGTAGAATGAGGTCTTTGACCATGGATCCTCGGCAAGTACATTGGGTACAAAGACTGTTTGATAGGGTCACGTCGAATATTCTATAGGGTATATATTTTGCCGGGGCAAGGTAGGGTCAAGATGCCAGACACTCTCACAGGTCGTGTATGCCAACCACTCACTGCTGGTTTGCTTCGATCCGAGTGGAGCTATCAAAGGGTCACCACCTGGTGCCTGGTGTTCAACGCGGCCTAGAGGTGGTTGAAGGGAACATCTCGTTGCGCCAAAACGATCAAAGAGACACGTACTGATCCCCAGTTCTGGGGACAAGTTCGACCACTTCGAAGAACCAGGCTGAACCCCCAAAACTACTGAATAAACAAATGAAATGTACTGTAAATGATATGATGTCAACATCATATTACCAGGGCCCAGTGGATGATTTCCCCCCCTTCAACCCATTCAACATCCACCGTGGCTTCCGTCAGGTTGCGCTTGGACGTGGCGGAGCGCTTTCCGCCAGCCGTCCTGGCGGCCTTTGCGCAGCTGGTGCGCGGCGGTGCCGTTGGAGGTGGTTGTTCTCTTGAACGGTTTCGCTGGGGGTCCCCGGGAGCCGCTGGAACCTAAGAGTTGCATGAAAAGAGTTGGATGACTTGGAGAAGAGGAAGTTGCATGATTTTAGAGTTCGAAGCCAACCTGGTGTAGCGAAAAAAAAGAAGAAACAAGACAGAAAGCCTAAAGCCTACGTAAGGTTTAGGCATTTCAGGATGCCCTAATTATACATCAAGGGACAGTGATAGAGGAAATAATTGTGTTTTTTTTGTTTATCAGAGGGATTGCTGCTCAATGCTTTTCCGGCAGATTTCCTTTTCCGGGTACACCGAGGGATTGGCGAGAAACCTTAGACCCCTCCAGGGTTTGGCAGCTGGGTATAGACTCCTAGGGTTCAGTGGATAACCTGCAGGCTCCAGCCACATCCTCAGGTAGGGACAGACTCCCTGCTGGCACCCACCCATGTAACACCACCGAACCGCTCCCCCCTGGTGGTTCCTCCGACCCTGTGCGCGGAGGTACTTCTGCGACATCGGCTGAAGGCGGCCTGGGGTGCCCAGCTGTTCAAAGCGGGTTGGATGAGATAGAGCAATGGGTCTAACAGAAGCCAAGAATTCGCGATAGTTTATAAGCTCAGGACGGTGCAGAGGTACAAGTCTTGGATCACTTGTGACCCAACATCAAGAACAGAGGAAGTCAAGAGTTGATGCGTGTACTGTTGTGAGCCGAGCACTTAAAATTGCAAGACCCAAATGTCGGGCAATATCTGGATCTTCCAACTGGCAAAATATTTGCCTTTGCATCTACAGTATCAAACCAGCCACGTTAAGCATATGCATGTTGCATAGTTGGAAGATCCTTGATGCATGACATAGGAGATCCCCCTACCCTGATGGGTTTGCGATGGATTGCTGTCGTTTTGTCCGGTGTTGGTCGATGAGAAGCACAGCCATGTAAGTTCCCTTGAGCCACAATGCGCCTGTTGTTTTGATTTCTGAACTGGCTGAAGCCCCTTCTTGGGAAGATTTGTATGTTTGCCCGGTTCCTTAACTTAAGCGAATCCAAGTTATACACTTTCTGAGCTGACAGATTTTGATTGTTTTGGTAGGGTTACAACTATATATTTGTGTTTGTCGCAGTTTGGTGGGAAGCACCCTCTAGACACACGTCGGAGTTATATACAATTGTACACACGATTGAGCAAGGCAGCAAGACTATGTACTGTATACGTTGTATCCCAATTGTCCCAAAAAACACCGTCACTGGAGTACATCGTAGTGACTGTGCTGTGTCATAGCGGAGGTCAAGCTGACGCCGTCCTTTCGCCCCCAAGGGTAAGTTCGCTAGCAAGATCAAGTCCGTTTCAGACCTGGACGGTACTGTGGTGGCCCCTTCATTCAAGGTGAAGGCAATGGATGTGATAAGCCACGCCCCAGAGTGGGATCTGGGTAACTACTCAGGGGATCTGAACGTCCATATCGAGGAAGCTGCAGTCCCCGACAATGAGTTCGATCAGTTCCTGGAGGTGAATAGGAATGCAGAGAAGTCGAAGAAGCGCGATATGCTCTTACGCAATGCATTGACATGCCATAACATTTGGCTCAAGGTATGTGCGGGTGAAAACAGCCGCTCGATCGCCTTCGCTCACTCGCTCTGGTGAACCTTGTTGGACTGTGAGTTGAATCCAGGGATACTGTTTACTACACGCTCCACAGCGGATAATTTTACCCTCACCCCCCCCCCCCCCCCCCCCACACCATGCAATGACATGACCAAGCGTCGTGGAGTCCAAAAATGTCAGAAAAGTGGGTCCGGCTTTCAGTCCCTAGGCTAAAACCACCTCCAAAACTCGGAGGCCTTGATATCGAATCAGGTGCTGGGGCTGATACATAGACCCTTAAGACATCTTGAAATCACCCCTGGCCTGATCAGCTGCAAATAATCCAGCTTCACCCCAGCTTTCTGCTGCGCTTTTCCCCTGGACCAGTGCGCGGTGCGACAACCGCAGGTCTCGAAGTCCTCGGCGGTGCCGCCGGCGCGACCCAGTGGGAGGGCGAGGTCACTGACAGGCTTGATGAAGTTTAGGTTGGAGGCTTCGTTGGGGTTTGTTTGCTTTTTGGGCGAGTCTCAATTCATTCGGTTGTCCCAGGGTTTGTTTTCGGCCAATCCGCCTTGGAGTCGACCCGAGGATTGCACCTTGAAGTACTGCGGCGCAATTTTTTGTTCCTGTTTGGTGCTAATAGGGTCATGTCCTACTGTTCCAGGTACTTTGAGGCTCCAATCTGGATGTGGTTGAGACAGACACTGCATGGATCTTCATGGGACGGGGATATGCCGATTTTTTGGCCTGTCTCAACCACATCAATGTGTTTTTGTAAATATGCCAGTCCCATGGAATGTTGCCTGGAGGGGTATCACATGGGCTTGGAGCTGCCGTGTGTATCCAAAAAGAACATGTCAAACAATATAAGTTCCCTGCACCCTCAGTGAAGTCAAAAGGAAGTTCCTGGACTGGGGTCATCTAGTCAGACTGGTTGACCCCGAAAATGAACAGATTCCTTCGCCAGACTCCACGGGGCTGCCACATTTGCCTATAGAATGGGATGGTTTTAGGGAGACATATATTCCTAGGGTTTGTCCTATTAGCTGTAACAGTCAGTAAACAATTATCATAACTAACCATCATCATCCACTGTTACAGCTATTAGGATAGACCCAATATATTCCATACATCGTGTCTGGGTTTGTGGATGTCAACCTATCGGTATGGGAGGTGCCGAAGCAACAAGCACCAGCCACGGACTCGAACGCACCGGAATTCTTGGTTTGGCCGCTCGGTGATTACACCAACGACAAAGTAACACATGTTTCATCGGACCCCAGTTCATTTCGCACTTCACCAGTCTGAACATGGAAGTCAATTTAGACACATAGTCATAGAAAGTCAGAAGACACTTTCAAAAAAAACGGTTCCATCCTGTCGCGAGAACCACGCGGGGAAATTCCGAGGTGTACCAAGCCGGCGCAGCGTGTGGGGGTTCCCCACCGGAGTTCCTAAGGGACAGGGGGACGGTGGGTGCTCGGTCTTAGGGATCCAGGGATCACCTGTTAGTATCTGTTAGTGCTCCTTTGAGTCATGTCTGGACGCCTCGCCAGGTCTTGGTAGAAGGAAGAAGCTTGTAAGTTTGGTTTAGCCCGGTTCGAATCCCTGCCCTCAAATGGGAAGGGATTTGAGGGTCCAGACCCCTGCTATGGAGGGTCCGACCCCTGCCATGGAGGGCCCAAGAATTCTTAGGGAACTAAGAATCTTTGGAGCATCAATAGGTGTCGAAGCTGCCCTGTCAAAGGGTGTATGTGCAAAACCCGGACCGTTGAGAAACAGGTGTCCGGATCCATGTTGAGAAACACCTGAGACCCCTGTGTCAAAAACCCCGGACTCTGACCTAAGAGCGCATGGAAGAAAAAGGCTCGCCAGCCAAATCTTTCATGCTGCTCCAAGTACCCCCGCTCCAAGCCGCTTTGGTCTTCGAAACCACCAGAGAGTGCTGGGGTATGCTGGGGTAACTTTGCCAACGTCGCTCTGATCTTTGTGACCCTGTTATTGTTTTTTCTGTGCCCTGTCCGTCCAGAACCGACTTCTGAGTCCAAGCGTTCGAAGCATCACGCCGGATCCACGTCCAGGGGTCCGACCGACATAAGAAACAACTCTGATGATTCAATCCTCCAGAACAGACCCCGGTGGCGATGCCCTGAGATTTGGGGCGCGATCACCGAAGAACACCGAAGAAAACCGGTCACATGCCAAGCTACCAAAGCCCCATTGTGAATTTGTATGCATTGGAACATGCATATCATGATATGAGATGGCGGCCCTCTCATGTGACCATTTTACATGGTAGCGGAGCTGCCAAGCTCCAGGATTGCTTTGTGAGGTCCCGGCCTGATCCCGGGTGCGGTGCAAACCGCAGAGCAGCTCGTGCCATCTAGGTGCATTGCTTGTGCAGTGGTGCAAGGTTGAGTTGACGTTGATTGTTGAGCATTGAGCATTGATTGTTGGTTGTGGAACATTGTTGTTTGTTGTTGGCAGTTTGAGCCATGGACTACAAAGACACTCTCAAAGACCTCTACTTCGATGGGAAGCCAAGCGGATATCGTGAGTTCAGACGCAAGCTGATCCTTGGTGTTGCATCCCTTGAGGACAAGCAACAACACCTGGCCGGTCCTCGAGTCCTCGGAAGATTGTCTGGCGAAGCTTGGAAAGCGACCGAAAACATTCCAATTGCTGACCTGCGATGTGAACAAGGCTGGCTGCAAATTGTTCGGACGCTTGATCAGCATTACCGTTATTTGCCCGAGACCGAGCTCCACGAGGCCATAGATGAGTTCCTTTTTGGGTTGAAGCGGAAAGGACATGAGGGAGCCACTTCCTTCACATCCCGGTTCAAGACAAGTCTGCATCGCCTGGAAGCGCTCATCTCACAGGAGCGTCAGCTGTCGAAGAAGCAACCGAAGTCCGCAGTCGAAGAAGAAAAGAAAAAGGAAGATTCGAGTAGTCTGGAAGAGTCGGACGAACATGCCCTACCTCCAGACGATCCCAATGAACAAACTGATGAAACTGAACAAGAAGCTGGAGATGAAGTCCGGCCAGAAGCCAAGGCCAGAGCAGCACCTCCTCCAGGTCCTTTTGATCCTCCCCTTGATCCTCATCGTCGGACCGGATCCACTCCATCGGTCCGAAGTGCGAAGTCGAGCTCAAAGGCTTCACAGGGGAAGTCCACTGGGACTCAGAAAGGTGACCAGCGAAAAGATCATCTCCGTATGCAACGTCTTCTTGGAACGTTGGAGCAGTCGCATACAAAGCCAAAACCGATTTTTCCACAGTCAGTTTTGGGACACTTGTTCATGAGAAAGTTTGGTTTGTCGCGTGAGCAACGCAGCCACATCATTCGTTCAACAGGCGGCTCCAGTCGATTTGTTGACATTGAGAAGATTTTGCGTGCTAGTGACTATGAGGAGAGATTGGATGACCGGCGACCACGGCTGGACGATCGTCGACAGGTGAGACCACGACGGGAAGCCTATGCTGTTGAACAAGTTGCTGAAGCTTCATCCACCTCCGTCGACCCACTTTCTGACTCCGGGTCTGGTGAAGAGGCCTACCAAGTTGAGGGTGGCGAAACATCTCTGGGTTCAGGTTCTGAGGAAGAGCTGCAGGAGATCTATGAGATTCAGAAGAAAGCAAAGAAAGAATTCAAGAAACAGTTTCGCACCTACAAGGAGTCAAAGAAGAAGGTGAGGGAAATCAAAAGAGCACGACAACCATACATGCCGGTGGTGGCCATTCCACCCACCGAAGGCGGCCAGTCCCAGGCTCCACTGGGAACTCAGGCTGCATCGTCCAGAACACCACGCTATGAGAAAAGGTCCTTTGACAAGAAGTCACCACAAAAGGACCCAAAGAAGAAACCACCGAGGCGTGAGGACGCCAACCTGACAGAAGCTGTGGAGATTGTTGACAGGACATTGACCGAGTTCAACTATGCCCTGACCGAGTCCACCGCTGCTGAACTGGAAATTCTCCTGGCCTCAATTCCATCGGGTTTTGCAATCATTGATACTGGTTGTACAACATCCGTTGTTGGCGAGGAAACAGCACAGAGATATCAGCAGGTTTTCAGACAATGCAATTTTCCTCCACCCGTGCGTGTCACAATGCCTACAGTTGAGCTTCGTGGCTTTAATGGTCAGAGCGAAACAACAGCTGTTGGTTTGAAGTGGACAGTACAGCTGGGTTCGTTGAAAGGGAATATCACGACATATGTTGTTCCTGGAAGCGCACCATTCCTGCTGTCACGAAGGGTGTTGGAGGGTATGCAGGCCACACTGGACTTGGGCCGAATGACCATCACGAGTCCAAAACATGGTATGCAAGATGTACCCCTGAAACAGGCCGCAAATGGCCATCTGCTGTTGTCTCTGGTGCCACAGGTTGCTGAGTGGGAGACAGTCCTCAACGACTCGAATACAAATGAGCCCAATCCGCATGAAGCCCAAGCGATGGACCGCCAGTCCATCTCCGTTGATCTCGAGCACCACCAAGAACTCAGAGGACAGGACACGAACAAAAACAGTGTTTTAAGTGCACCAAAAATGGAGCCAACCCCGTGTGATACTCGGAGGGCGTTTCAAACTGTGTGTAAACATACCAAACGAGGAAACGTCGATTGCAGTGCTTTTCGTGCCGAGCTGTCCCAATTGTTTTCATGTCCCGAACACCCGGTGGTGCATGCCTATGTAGCATATAAACCTAGACTAGAAAGGATTCCTGCCGAAGCCGAACGAACTTCACTTGATATGAATGTAGTCTCTATGGATAAAGATGGAAACATGCTCATGTCAGGATGGATCGTTCGTCCAGCCGGACGGGTCAGAAGACCTGTCAACCCAATGCAGGTTGCGATCTTTGCATTTCGATCCGAGCAAGCACCCTCTGAACCTGAGAGTGCCGGCAGTGAGTCCGATCGTGTCGAACCAGCAGAGCCGACGCCATCAGCGCACCAATGTGATTGTTGTTGTAATGATGACATAGAAGGGGATTGGGAATACACCATGCAATCAAACACCCTCGAAACTTTGTATGAAGAGGTTGACTGGGTAGATCTTGACTTGCAGGATGTTTCAAAAGAAACCCAAACGAAACTGAAAGACGCAATCACAGCTGCACGCCGTGTCGGTGTACGCATGGCTTTGTCGCGACTGCAGAGCAATCGGCAGGAAGTGCTTTCAGAACTTCGCCACTGGTTGGGCAACCAGGCTAGTAAACTTGACTCCAAGGTTGGACTCATAGAAGTTTTCACAGGAACAGCCAATTTGTCCAAACAGTACGAAAAGAGAAACCAGAAAACAGCAATCCAAATTGGGATAGATTATGGACATGATCTTGGTAGGTTGAGGGATAGACGAAATCTCCTATACCTGGTAGCCTTGACAAAGCCTGATCACATTTGGTTTGCTCCCCCATGTAAGTGCTGGGGTCCCTGGTCGAGGTTCAATATGGCATTTTCCGAGTCTAGGAAACAAGAAGTATTGAAAAAGAGACATCAAGCTAGAAGACATCTGCAATGTGTTTCGGAAACATGGCATCTCCAAACCATCCTTGGAGGTCATGTACATGCTGAGAATCCGCACTCGTCCGATATGTGGCAGGAGTTAGTGCTTGGACCAGCCTGGTCAATCCGAATTGACCAATGTGCACTCGGGCTCCGTAGCCCCAAATCCAACATCCCTGTCTTGAAGCCAACTCGGATTGTCAGCACTCAGGAGTCTTTGATGCAGCACCTTGTCCCATTTCGGTGCGACCATAAGCATGGTCATGATCATCTAGAAGGAAACTACAAAGGTAGAAATCTGACATCCTGGGCCGAGACATATCCTAATAAGTTTGCACGTGTCATGGCCGATGGTCTTGCCAAAAGTCTCCATGGACATTCGGGTCCAGATGCAGTAGAGATCTTAGCTCAAGATGAAGAAGAAGATCAACTAGAAGAAGAGATAGAAGATCGATCAGAGAGACTGCCAGACCATGACGAGCCAAATTCGAACAGCCGAAGTTTGAATCCCAAGCAGCTGCGAGTGTCCGCATTGGTTCGTAAATTGCATGTGAACACAGGTCATGCATCGACAGAACAAATGTTGAGGCTCGCGAACCGTTGCCAAGCCAGTCAAGAAATTGTGGACTGCATTCGGAACTTCCAGTGTCCCATTTGTAATGAACTCAAGCTTCCACCGTCATATCGTAAGAGTGCAATCCCCCATGCAGAGAACCCGAATGACATAGTGGGTATTGATTTTGTTCAAGTAGAACTCAAGAGAGAGGGACGTAATGGGAAAATGACCGAAGTCAAGTTCAACGTGTTGACATGTGTTGATATGGCCACAGGTTTCGCACAACAGATCATCGTTGAACGCGGTCCCAATCAGCTGTCAGTAGCTTTCCATAAGGTGTGGACACGTCCCTACGGCACTCCTAAGATAATATTCATGGACCCTGCCAAGACTAATCTCTCCCAGGATTTCCAAGAGTACCTAACACACCATGGCATTCAGTTGTTGCATGCGGCTGCCGAAGCACACTATCAGCTAGGTCAAGTTGAAATTGCCAATCGCATTCTCAGGAACATGGCCAATCGTTGTTGGCCAGGCACTGACCGTCCACCAGAAGAGGTAATAGAAATGTGTGCAACAACCCGTAATGAACAACTTCGAAAGCATGGTTTCAGCCCAGCACAATGGTTCTTGGGAAGGGACTCACGCCATGTGGGAATGCTTGCCGACTTGGATGAGCAAAGAAATTTTGCTGCCCAGTCGCAAATCCTGTCAGATCCATCGTTTGCATCCAAGATTCGCCTTCGTGAAGAAGCGGCCAAGGCCTTTCATGAAGAACATGCGAAGGATGTTTGGCGAAGAGCTGTAGCCTATAGACATCGTCCCATGCGAGGACCATACGTACAAGGTCAACTTGTATACATGTTTCGAGCAGCAGGAAGAGGTCAGCTTAGCACAAGACATGGTAAGTGGTTAGGACCTGCCAAAGTAATTGGGGTAGAAAGTTCATCAAATAGTCCCATACCACGCCTAGTTTGGACAAGCTATAATGGCTATCTCTATAGATGTCGACCAGAAGGCCTCCGTCCAATGTCCGAAGACGAAACTGAGTTTCGAGCGCTTGCAAGAGAACTTGCATTAGGCCAGCTGGCACCGGAAACGGAAGCTGCAGGTAAATCATTGTCGGAGGGCGTCGCTCGTTTTCATGATCTCACAAAGGACATCCCTGGTCCAGAGGACTTCGAACTCAAGGAAGATGTAGAAGCCGAACCTCATCCTGAGACCATCGATGACAGACCTGATTCGGAGGGTAGACCACATAAGATAAGACGTAGATTCTATCGTTCCCCTGAATATTGGCAAAAGAGATCACGAGGCGAGATTCCACCTCTCGGCAGTATGCATGAACAAGAGTTGAATCAGCAGCCATTTGCCGCTGTTGCTCCTGAAGAGATCCCCGAGGATAGACATGAGCCAGCCGATAAACGTAGAAGGGTTGTTGAAATTGATTCATCTCCAAGTTATGCACCCACCGAACCGCCAGTTCCTCTTGAAGAAGAGGGATCTCAGTCAGGCTTTCAAATGCACAACGAGCTTGATGAGCTCATGCCTGACCCAGGTGCTGTACCTGCACACCTGGAACCAGAGACAGACACTAATCCGCCCGAATCCGATAGACCCGATAACACCGATGAAGTAATGCCTGAAGTAGACTCACGATCGAACGAGATCGAACCATCTGGCATAGATGTTCCCGTTCCAGAAGCTGGTGAAGACGAACTAGCGGTAACAGCCAGATTGCAACAGGCAGAACATGTGTTCGAACTTTCCATTGACGTCCATCCCGAAGACATCACTGAGAATCCTCTGTGTCTCTGGAATCTTTTTGAAGAATGCTTGCAAGCTGCGCCGCAGTCCAAGGCGAAGCAAAGAAGGGTTGAAGTCCAGTTCCGCAAACTCAATCCACACGACAAGAAACTGTTTCTCCAAGCTATGCAAAAGGAATGGCAAAGCTGGATTGACAATAAGGTGACTTCACTTTGCAAGGCTAGAGGGATTCCTACAGAAAGAATAATTAGAGCAAGGTGGGTCTTGGTATGGAAAAAGTCATCCGATCCTGATATCACATCCAAAACTCCAAAAGCACGTCTAGTTTTGGTAGGATGGCAGGACCCGGACCTAGGAAAGGTAGCAACAGACAGTCCAACTTTGCGTAAGGAAACAAAGCACCTTGTTCTATCCATTTGTTCAGCATCCAAGTGGAAGCTATGGGGAGCCGACATAAAAACAGCGTTTTTGTCAGGTGATGAATCTTGCAGAAACATTTACTTTCGACCTCCAGCAGAAATCAAACAATGGATGAACTTGAGTACAGATGACCTGTTTCGTCTTGAGAAGGCTGCCTACGGCCTGGCTGAGGCACCACGTGCTTGGTTTTCCCGCCTGACCAGGGAACTTAAGGAAGCAGGGCTAACCCAGAGCCAGTTGGATCCATGTTTGTTTATGTTGAGGAGTAAGTCCGATAACACTTTGAAAGGCATATGTGGAGTACACGTAGATGACCTACTAGGTGGAGGTTGCAAGGAAATGGACCAAGCCTTGGACCGACTCCGAAAGAAATTGCCGTTCGGTGACTATCGTACTTTCACAATAAGATATACAGGAGTAGAGATTCGACAAAATCCAAATACGATGGAAATTGAAGTAGGACAAGAAAATTACATCGAGAATTTGGAACATGTTGAAACGAAGACTTTGGGAAACGCTTCAACGTCCCTTACAGATCCTTCTATCCTTAGAACTTGCGCCGGTCAGTTAGCCTGGGTGTCGAACTCGACACGTCCGGAACAGGCATTCCTGGCTTCGTATCTTCAAGGGGTTCAGGATAAGGGGAAAGTTGAACACGTCCACTTGTACAACAAAGCCGTGAGGGAAATGAAAACTAGAAAAATCTGTTTGAAATTCCCTAGCCACGTTCCAGTAAAAGATTGGCACATCGTGTGTATTGCTGATGCTGGCTGGTGTACTAGAGCTAACGGTGAAAGTCAAGGTGGATACATCCTATGTCTTACGACCAAAGACATCATGAAGAACAAGGAATCCCCTGTATGGATAATAGATTGGAGTTCTAAGAAGTTACGACGAGTAGTTCGTTCCTCAGTAGCAGCAGAAACCATGTCCGGTCAGAATGGACTTGATGCGATTGAGTGGATTCAATCCCTGCTTGCTGAGATCCTAGAAGGCCAATCGCCTCGAACATTTCGAGAACGAGTCCCAGAAAAGACAGCATGCCTCGTTGTTGATAGCAAGGGTTTCTTCGATGCAGTCACAAAATCGTGTAGCTCTCCTACTATTAGCGTAGAGAAGAGACTTCAGATCGACTATGCCATCGCAAAGGAAAGCATGTCCTTGCAGAACATCATGGTCTTTTGGACTAGTAACATTTTCATGTGTGCAGACGTGTTGACTAAACTACGAGCCGACACAGGACCTTTCTATAAACTCGTTGACACTTGGAAATACACCATCCACACCGGAGTAGAGTCAGGTAAGAAAGAAAAAGCCAAGGCTAGAGCTGCAGAAGCAGAGAAACGTCAACTAGATGAGCACTAGGGCCCATGCATGCATGTTGTGAAGTGAATCCAACATTTGCTTGGTGAAACTTAAGAATTTGTTAGTTAGGTTGAGAAACCATCCATTGCCAGCCACCTCGAACCAGTTCGTTGCTGAGGAGTCGTCCTGGTTGTTTTTCTCATTTTTCTTGTGCCGCATCGGTTAAACCGAATTTTGCACAGCCTTTTTGCTCCAAGGAGCGCACGACCGTGAAGTGTCGCCCATTCAGTCCCGCAGGATCATGTCGAAAGCAGCAAAGACCGATGATGAAGAATATCACATCCGGTCACCACTGACGGATCAGGATCTTAGCATGTGTGCCGGCCTTCTCCATCGAGCTGTCCGTTTCGGACAAAGTGCACAGTTGCTCCAGCGTCTGAACGACTGGGTGAAGATTCGTCCAGACCTCCGACCAAATGTTGTGGGAGCTCAGGTCATCGTGGATGCCTCCATGTCCGCCATGACTGATGCTGCAAAGCGACGCATGGATGCCGATGAGACCTCTCAGGCCTCGAATCCGTGGGAGCTCTTGAATGCCAATGAGCCTACCGGTTCAACCATGACACCGGAGCACCTTGCTGTGAGCCCAAAGGGATATGAAGCTGGAAAGGTGAACTTGTTCCCAGTGGCCAATGTGACCGATCCCTTGATTCCCTTGCCTGAAGGAATCAGCACCGTAGAGAAATGGGGACAGACCATCTGTCGTATGGATAAGGTGAAGGCTGAAAGCCTCACGTATGATCAAATGATCATGACGGCCCGCACGAATTCGAAGAAAGGAGAAGACATGCGTCAGTACCTCCAGTTCATTTTGTCAAAGTATGGTACTGGTGGAAAAGTGCCATCCAAGATTACCAAGGCCGTGGACTTTGCCATGTACCTTGAAAAGGTGAAATGGAAGAAGCCTGATTTTGAAGGTCTTGCTGAGAAGTACGGATTCAGCCGAGAGCTGCGTGACTGAACAGTGTCGCTGACAGCATGGTCCCATCTTCGCACCGCCATGAGGGCGTGTGAATTTGTATGCATTGGAACATGCATATCATGATATGAGATGGCGGCCCTCTCATGTGACCATTTTACACCCATAAAGTCCCCAAAGAGTCAGCTACCAGGCGTTCGTTATTCACATGTATTGACTATGAAGGAAGGAAAAACATATGATAAAACAAACATGAAGACTGTTGATTGAGTCTGTCCTATTACATCTATTACCTGTAACAATTCAATAAGCAAGTATCACCATTTTTTAGACAAGGCCTTTACTAAGCATCATGATGCGTTGCTACTGCTAATAGAATAGACTCAAACTATTGAAGAAGACTGCTACTGCTAGACTCAAACTACTACTTTTGGTGAACTAAGGGCCCCCTCGCCTCTGAGGCGGTGCTGGCAGCTGCCAATGAGTGCCTCATTGCGACGGACTGCGCGTGCGGGCACTTGGCTGTTGGATGACAAAACCACCTCGAGACACGCCCAAATGGGGCGCTTTTTGAAGCTATTACTATCATCATGTAGTCTTGAACTGATTAGGGAGCAAAACATGACTTGGACAGTCCAGGAGCTCAACACAGGGACCACTCGCGGTAAACGCACTCGACGCGAACGGACATGCTCGGACCCTCCGTCCGATCGGTTGGACTCCGTGTCGGATGCACCAGGGATCCGAGGGTCCAGTCCGCAGGTTCGGTAGGAGTGGACCCTCCGTGTTTGCAATCAGCTCAGAGGGTACGGGATTCATAGGCTAATGTTCCAGTCACCGCAACTTGTTGAGTGTTCTTTCCATACTTCGTTCCTACATGTTCCTACCCTAGAAAATGAATGAACACATACCAGGACCTTCCAAAAAATGTCTATAAATAGCCTCATAGAGATGATTCGGGGTGTCCACAAGCCACCGGACTGGAAAGGTGTTGGTATATGTATGACATGACCTGAACCTCCCAAAGAAAAACACCACTACAAAAACAAACAGGGGCGCCCCAGTACTTCGCTTTCGCTACGACCTGAATCTGACATCCGATGTTTCCGGAACCCAAGCCCCGACTCATGTCCGGCGCCGAGGCGCCGCGCCGGCGATGGCTTCCTGGTGCGCCGGGCCGTGTCCATGACCTTGGAGATCATCGTGGTGAGCTGAGACCAAGACCGACCGAGATCGAGTCGGAGAGAGTGATGTGAAGTGATGGTGCTGTGGTGTAATTGGGGTGTAGCCCATTATAAGACCAATATAAGACAGATAAGAGTCGGTAAAAGCTGATCGCTATGTTTTTTGAGAAAGGCCTTTGCTGTACCAGGACCAGCCTGCGTGGGTGTCCTCTACTACTTAGAGATGCTCCAGCCAGGAAACCCTGACAGGATGCTCCAGCTAGAATATTGAATCAAATCACCCCCTGGGGAGGGTTATGAATCAGGATTCTAATCTCGGAAGACGAGCTTGAAAAAGAACAGCGTTGATCACCAGGTCTAGGGTGCCCTTTATGGTGATGTTGAGCATCCCAATGAATCGGCATTGCTTGTTTGAAAGGTTTTTGCAAACATGTATATAAGTCCAGGATTGCAGGAGATGTATATTATATGTTTGGGATAAGCAGTGTGGCTACAAGCTGTGTGAAGACGATCCTGTAATTACCAACATGTCCAGAAAAAGAACACAAGAAGGAAACACACGTTATGCCAGCTTCTTGGAGAAGATGTCCTTGAAGGTCAGAGTCGCTGGCGATGCAGCTGGGAGACTGCGCAGTGTGGAAACCACTCTTTGATCGTATGATGGAGTTGATGCTGAACCTCACTGAGTTCTTTGCGCGAAGCGCCGCTTGCAGTTCGTCGGTGCGGACTATGTTGGATGACCTCCAGGGCTTTGTTCACACTGCTGACATCGACATCGGTCACACATAGCGGGCTTTCCCGCAGACCGCGCGGTGTGAAGAAAAGAGTGATTTGGCGCCATGCCACACTTTGCATTCGCAAATCTTTGAGGTAGTGAATGGATCCGCGTTTCCGCCATAGATGCAACAAATACAGGTGTTTCTACACAGCAATTAAGATGCAGCCTCTCGCAAGTGGATGTGAGAAAATACCGAGGTTTGCTATGTATGTTGCTCACGAAGAGGTTGAGATTTTATCTTCCCTACTGGCCTACAGGGTCGGAACCTGTGGGTGAAAAAGGCCGTGTACTTGGCAAACAAGGTGCTTTGTGCCCCTGCAAAGTGCCTTGATGGCGAACAGATATCCTTGAGCTCTCTCCGCATGATGCCTGGCTCGTTTTGGGTCTCGGTGGACAACGCTGAAGAAGACACACCCCGCTGCTGTCTCTCGCTCCTCAGCAGTTGATGATCGTGTCCACAACGGGTGTTATATATATATAACTTATTCAGATCGGGATGCCGTTTGTCTTTTTGTGTTGGGCTCCTTGCTGTTCCGGGCTCCCATCCACGGCGCGTGGATGCGGTGTTCGGATCAGGTTTGGGATCCAACCCGCCGCCGACGTTGAACGCCCGTGTTTCAGACGCCGCGCAGACTCTGCGGACTGCGGACAAGCAGTTTTTACGTTCAGATGACTAAGGAAGAAGAAAACTAGAGGTGCATCTACTATCACCAAAGCAACAAACGTTGCATTGGTACAATTCTGAAGATCGCCTGTGACATCGGCGTTGACATCCGCGTTGACATCACGTTCGCTCACGGTCTCCGAAACGGTTTTTTTGGAGTGGCTCTTTCGTAGGATACGGGGGACTTTGTCTGCGGAGCAAACACATGTTTTCTTTTTTTTTGGGGGGGAGGGTGAAGTCCTTGGCTTGAGCACCAACAAAAATCTAAATGCGCGTGGCTTGGGGGACCTGTTCGTTGGGATCATGTTGGATCTGTTTCTGGCAACAACCTGTCTCAAGCTGAACAAAAAGTAAACCCCTCACAAGAATTGAGAACCCCTCACAGCAAAGCTGTTTGCAAAAGAAACACAACAAGTGCACCACTGGCAGCAACCAATTTACCTCGGTGTTCTTTCTCATTCGAGTTCCTGGGCCAGTGTTTTGTTTCTTTCGCGGCGACGGTCAACAGTGCAATACAGAATGCAAGTGTACGGACCTCTGTATTTGCAACCTCTCGTCCATCCAACTAGAATAATGCACACTTTGTAAACACAGTGAAGAAATGAACACCAGCGAGGGCCAACAACTGATACCTCTTCCCCCCCTCGAAACTCCGGTGCCTTCGGTGAAGCTCCAGCGGTGGAAAAAAAAACCCTTCGTTCCGAGGCAAAGCTTCTCAACTATCGCACCAGGCGAGCGAATCGTCCAGCTGAATGCCAAGTTCTGAGCAACAAAACACAGCGAAGGGATGCTAGGCTACGCGATGCGGTTTTTTTGGGGTCAAAGCACTCTTAAAACCATTCACTTGGAGATGGATGCTGTTCCTTTCAATTGGAATTTCAGTGATTTGCTCACATCCGGATGGCCAATATCGGCCAATATTACAAGTATACTGAGAGGAAGTGAGATAGGAGTCTTCGAGCATATGCCAAACAGAGAAATCCTATCTCATGTGGCGCAAGACAGTTTTTGTGGATTTTTGTGGAATGGGCTAACGCCCGGGTGCCGCCGACCCCTTCTTCGGAAGCCGATTACGACGATGAGTCGGATGCGGGGATTTGGTTGGGCATGACTTATTTGACCATCCGTTGTTCGCCAGTATTGGACGTGGGGAGCTTGGGGTCGGAGAATCATGTTCGATGCAAAGCACAGGCGTACAGGCGCACTAGGTGTGAGGGTTGCTGGCATTGGCTTGCTTGTGATTGCTGGGTTTCGAGGCGACAGAGGCAATGCAAATTCTTGTGTAGGGCTCAGTGTTTGGCTCTGAAGCGGAAGGGTGACCCAAGCGGTGTTCACACTGAAGCAGTATTTGGGTGCCGATGGCGACTTGGCCGCAACGTGGGCCCGGGAAGACTTCCCCAGTATCAGCAAAAATCCTGACGGAGGAGTCGGATGTGGGGAGACAGGTCCTTGTTCGGGAAGGGTGCAAATTGCTGCCTCGTCATGAAGTTTGAAAGAGTGCTTGAGAATGGTGGCCAGAGATATGCTTGTTGAGGCAGTTCCAAGTCAGTGGCATGCTAGATAGAGAAGCAACATGGCTCGGGCAGGGGACGGGCCTCAGATTGGACATCAGGAAGGACGATCAGCAGATCATCGCGAAGAGCCGCAGCATGGAGAAGGATGCGCAGGAGAAAGTCACCGCGGCCCTAAGGCGATCCTTTGAAATAGAAGAGGCGAGGGCAAGTGACGGGGGGAGGTATGAGGGTCCTACGAGCAGCAGCTGAGGGGGTATTGTGGTGTTGGTGTCACGTAGGTATCGGCGGAGAGGGCTGCAGCGATCTTGCGGTGTGCGGATGTTGGTGCAGGGTCGGCAGTGCGGGCTTGCGTGATTCACTTCAAGCATCCGTGGGCTACCTGAAGCGGCCAGAAGCGAGAGCTGTCGTGTCGCAGTGGTTGTGGCTGGTCCGCAGGCAGCGCGAGATTGAAACTTTTAAAGGGCTGGTGTCGCCACGCCCTTCCCCCATCTATTTCTGCGCTGCAGGCGTGGTCCGGCACCTGCAAGGCCCGTCAAAAGATAGGCCCAGGAATTGAGCACAGGTCATTGGCCATGGCTTCTCGCTGCCCTGTCCCGGGCGCCGCCCCGCCTAGGCATCGGCTAGGCCAGGGTCGGCGGATTTGAGTACACAAATCCTATATCTCATCATGCCGATGCTTACAAAATCGGGCACTTCGCCGGTGAAGCAGAGCATAGCTGCATACCTCCTTTTTGGGCGTAGTTGGCCTCCAACCGAATAGCTAGAAGCTGCGGTGCAGTTGATTAGGCATATATGACACATCTTTCTCGTGCGCTGTATGTTGTGCACTTGTAAATTGCGGCAAATCAAGGATTACTGTAAGGGTTGTTTTAGTTAGATTACTTATAGATTTAGTTAATGAACTACAAGTTAACTTGTAGTTCAATATCTTAACTTGTAGTTCAGTAAGTGGGAATAAGTACGTGCAACTATATCATGTTTTTTTGAGTTACTTATAAGCAACTTACTCTTGAAGAAGTTAGATATAAGCATTTCATAATTTCTGACAACTTAGTCATACATAAGCTATATCTTAGCTTAGTTATGAACTAGTTACAACTACTTACATTGAAGTTAAAGCTAGTTACTAAAGCTGTTTATATATATACTGTATCAACCATCTATGTTTTCGATATTTGTAGGTTTTGGTTCGAGCTCGGCTGCGACAGAGATATAGACATAGACATAGAACTATAGACATAAAACTAGATCACGGCGGATAAAACTAGATCCAAATGTTTTTAATAGCACATAAAAATAGACATAGACATGTGTACCAGATATACTTGCACGTAAACAAGATTTAGTACTTTTCTGACGTCGGCTCATCATTATATGTCAGCCCCTCCCCCCACCGGCATCACCCGGCGGAGATGTCGGCCCTGCGTCGGCAGTTAATATTTCCATAGTGAGACTCACACGCGGTTAGGTTTCCGCTACGTCGGCCCTTTGTCGGCCCTCTGGGCAACTTTTTCTTTTAGAATCGTAGAGTTTTTTCTATAGCCTCAGCCGGTTCGAACGCTTATTTGTAGATATCTCCGTAGCCACGTGTGTTGATAAAACTAGAGCAGCCACGTGGATCACGGTGGTGGAAATCTGTAGGAAACAGACGTTGCTGCATCCACTGAACTGACGGATCCGTTGCCTAAACCGCATGCATAAATGAGATGGGAGAAAACAGTGCGAATGAAATAAACCTGAACCCTCCGTCGTAGCAGAAAAAGTGACAGAAAAAGAACTGCACATCATCACAAAAAGTGTTCATGCCTTGAAAAAGCGTACCACTGGAAAGTCAGATGTAGCTTCATTCCACCTTATGTGGTCTTCAAGTCCATTCCCCTGCTACATGCTGGCACCCATCCCATGCACACACAACACACGCTCACACACTACGAAGTGGCAGCCAGCAACCCCTTTCTTTGATCATCAGTATCAACATAAAATATTTACAGTAAGTAAAATAACAATCCGCCACTTTTTAAAATTCCGCCCGGGTTGCGGGAATTTGCGCCCGGGTTGCGGGAATTTGCGCCCAAGTTGCGGGCACCCTTTTTGCAAAAATTGTTGTAAAGCACGCCCAGAAGGTTGGAACCAAACCTTTGTCGTTTCATTTGCACATACTACTAGTAGGAGGTCATATAGGATTTCCACCCGGTCCATAGGGCCCCCAAAGGCCCACAAGGGTTGATAAGGACACTGGTCAGGAACCAGTAGGCTTTAAAATTTACATCACCAAAAAGCGCTCATATGTCCTGAAAAGTGTACATACCCTCAATTAGCGCTCAAACTTCCAATAAGTGCTCCAAACCATGGTTCGCCAGAAATAAGTGCTACAAAGGATGCTTCAGGAATCCGTGAAAAAAAGAACTAGTTACCTCATAGTTACGCATAGTAAAAACGTAGATATAACTAACTTATAAATAAGGTTATAAGCAATACAATATAAATTTATTACAATTTACTTTTTCTATGCCAACTAAGTTATAACTAGCATAACTAAAACAACCCTTACAGTAGAAGGGCCTTTTCAAATCAACATGCCCCCCTCATATGGAGGGTCTGCGGCCTCATATCCGTACAGGTTTGGAGGGACCGGTCGCCCTGTTTTCACGGAGCGTTTCTCATGTCGTTTCTCCACCAAACTCAGCTCACGCGACCTGCACCACCCTTCCGCCGCCACAGACCTCCTGCGCTGCTCGGCCTGCTGGCGAAGTGTGCCACCAGCCTCGAACACTTTGATCAACCGCAGAGGTCGGGTTCCGCGCCGCGGGTTCCGCCGCGCGGCGGAACCCGCCGGAGTACACGGGGAAGGCAACTTCGGTGGGCGAGTCTTAGCGGAGGTGAGATGATCAGATGGCAAGGGGCATCCATCGTGCACTGTGAGTTCTTGAAAGGTAAGCCGCAGAAGACCAACGACTCATGGCTTGAATTGTAGAGCCCTCAATGAAATCCATGAAACATGTGCGTTTCACTTCACGCGTTCACTGGGAGTCATGGAAGCGGAAGAGGAGAAAACATCAACAAAGAACTGTACCAACCAGGCTTTTTAGGTTTAGTCTATGGTCTTTGTATGTTTTAGTCCTTGGCAACACTAGTTACAAACTATAATGACTGTAGCGGTTTTGCCTGGATCCCCGGCGCAACGCCGACAACCGGCGCGCGGATCGCGGCGCACCCAGGGCATTGTACTTGGCAGGTGGCTGAGCCCGCACTCGGTGAGGGCTCAGCCACCCAGTGCATTGAAGCGCAAGAAGTGAGAAAAACATACGAATCCAAGAATGCCGGCTTCCAAGAAGGATGTGGTTGTTTTGTGGGTGGCTCTACTGGGACGGTAACCGGTAACCATACCATATAGTCCCAACATGTGCTGCCAAGTCATCTCGGCAATGGCAAATGTTTCTGTTTTGGTAAGGTCCCCATTTCCAGACCATCTATGTGGGGAATTATTCACTTGCATCAGGGTCATAAATGAGCTCAGTGGTCAATGTATGTAGCTATTCCACATCAATGACAGCAAACACTCAACCCTCCAGACGAACCGCTGAGGTGCTTGATTCATCGCGATTGTGGTTGAATTGACTAACTAGTCTGGCGCCAGTCATAGGCCACTGACCAACTCCGACTCGTCCTTCAAACGCATAAAGGACCATAGATTCTATCCAATCTTATCGGTTGAAGACAAAATATTTTCTCCAAAAGCTTGAGCAGCACGGTTTGTGTGGCAAACGATCCTGTTAATTGATGATATCTTGATTGCACTGGAAACCTTGAACCCCCCCTTCTATGGCGTATTAGCCTATCAAAAAACAGAAACACAACACATCAACTCGTATACACCCCATGTCATTGGGAAACTTTGGAGGTCCAATATAATCAGCACTCAATGTCGCGGTCATGACTTTGTACTTTGAGCAACGTTGATTCATGACCTTGCCAATTTCAAGCCGCCTCTATATCATCTGCTCTCCATGCTCAACGGGTGTGTCACAATAAGAACGCTGGAGCTGTTTTTGAATTGTGCTCCTCCGCGGACCTTGTACCCCGACGCGCGCTATACTTTTGTCGCTCTTGACTTTAGTTTGTCCCTCACAAAATTTCAACTACAGCCTATAGGTATATCGGCCATGCTTATCCAATCTTTTTTGTAAAGCACCATGGAACTGTGTATCTCTTGGGATCACTGAAGCAATGCATGCATGCAGTGATTTTAATTGTATGGCTAATCAGGTTTGCTGCTTTCCACCCACGGTAGACTCCTTCTTTTTCATGAGAAGGACACGCGTGTGCACAGCGCAAGGAGTCCTCGTTTCATGTTGGTGGGCCAGTCCAGATCCGCTTGATGTTAGAGTGGCGCAGCTCTTTAATACTGTACTGTATTCTCGATATCTGAGTTGCCAGCGCCCACGTTCTCAGTGGCTATCGACACTTTCACGCTGAAGCAGTTTCTACCACAGCTCGAAGCTGGTCGCACTGCTAGTTCAGGCGATCGTGCCGCAAGCAAGGGATGCGTGGTTGTCGCGAAACACGGACAAGACCTAGCTTTCGCAGCGTGTGAAGCTTGTTTATGTGGAGCTTGCCTGACACGCAGTTGTCTTACCAAGTCTTGTCTCGGCTACGCAGCGCTTTGCTCTTGCATGCTCAAGCAAATCTGAGGTCTTTAGAGATGCCGCGCCCTGTTGCTATACGCTTGAGACCGCCTCTCTTGAGTTTGTTCTTCTTCGAATCCTGAAAGGACGCCGTGTAGTTTTGAAACTCACCTGTCCTATGTGACACATCAGGATGCAGCGTTGCTTGTTGCCCTGACCCAATGTCCCCATGAAGGCTGAATGTTCCGATGCTTGAGCCAGGCAGCTGCCTTGGCACTGCAAGGCTGGGAGGGCATGGTGTTTTGACGAGCTGGCACAACGTTTACAGTGGCCAAAGTAGACTGCAAGAAGTACGTGGTCAGGCTTCCAGGCTTCAGTAGGCCCGGCAGCCTGGGAAACTTCACAACTTTGAGTGGCAGTAAGTCTGTCCTCTTGACATGAAGCGGGGGCTGCCTGATGCCATCGATCTACTTGTGCCACCAGCATGTGTTTGCGGCTAAAGTACATCAAATCAGACATGGATGTGCAGAAGTCCCGTCACAAAAGCAATGATATGGGGGATGGTGAAAGGTCCTTCGTTCCTTTGTTTGACTTGCTCTACCAAACCGACGGAGTCTGGACCATCCTTTGGAGATTGACATATTAACGAAATTTGACTGGGTTCTGTCGCAAAAACAACACAAAATTGGTTCCAATCATTTTTGCGGCGGGAACCCTTTTTTGGGTACACACATTTTTCAGCAAACCAAACTGAGGATTGTGAATGTTCAGACATATTTGGGCAAGTTAGTTCCAAAACATGGGTGTCATTTTTGTGTTGGTTCACATCCAGATTCTGTCATGTGATGGCAACAAAACAGATATAAATCAATGGATCCAGGGTATTTTTTGTTTTACCTGATCCAATGCTGCTTCGATGTGGGCACAGTTGGATGGCACTAGTTGTCCATTGTTGTGTTGCGTTCCGGTTGGTAGGCGTTGTTGTCGTTGAAGTAAACGCGGCCCTCCACACCATCTTGTGGAACACCTTTGTTTAACTGCAGGTGCAATTGTATTGTTTTTGAATGGCGACATGTTACATGTTTGTGCAACCCCCCCTGAAAGGCCGTGTGGTTGATGATTGAAGGCTGTCCATGTGTATTGTGACCGTTTTTTGACACCATGCCTTCTCACACTGCCACCGACGCGAGGCCCGTGAGACCGTGATTTATTTGCTCCACCAGGCCCGTGAGACCGCCGAAGTGCGTGAGTGGACCACCATGATCACCCATATGTTCTCCCTCATATAGTTTGTGTTTTTTCGCCATTTTCCATTTGTCAGTGCCAAAAACATTGGTTCATCCGCGTTTGTTTTCCACAAACCCAAAAAATGGATGGTAAAACCCAAACCCTGCAAGGTGAGCAACGGGTTCTAGATGTGATTGCCCGGAAACAAGCGGAAACAGATGTTTTCCCTGGGACAAACCGATCTTGTATAGAATGCCTTCAGGTGTAATCTTGGACCCTTAGTCCTTTTTTAATCCTTTTTTTTTATGTCCTTTTGATTTAGAATTGATTAGTATCCAAAGGATAAACCCTTAGCAAAGGACCTATAAACATCCAAAGATATATCACCCGATAAATATATAAACAATTTTACCCATGAATCGCGTCCCCTACCTGGGAGGAAAACTCGACTAAAGCCGAACCGAACCTGGTTGAGGCATCGAACCCCAGTCGCACACCGGGTCAACCTATTTTTGGTTCAGGAATTTAGACTTCGACGCCCGGTCGGCTTCAAAATTTGTTGTAATGCCCTAGGGATCCACATCCTTTTTCAGGTTCGGTACGACTGGACCCTCCTGATGCCTATATCCCTAGGGCTCCAAGTACCTCCTCAGAAGGTATTTGGACCCTCTAAACCCACCCCAAACACCTTTTTAGAAGGTACTTGGAGCCCTAGGGTATATATCTACTATAAGGTGTTTCCATTCACTCACCCTCTTAGATGGTGCCAGTGGATCCATCAGGCCTCGTTCACGTCCGTGCTATAGGCGACCGTGACCTGCGTCCAACTACGACAGGTGCGTGTCGGGTCGGTCCGAGTGGCCGAAAACGGGTTCGAGCGCTCCAAAAGAGGTTCTTTGTGACCATGATCCATGATATATTCCTAAGAATCCTTGGGCTCTCCATGGCAGGGGTCGCCCTCAAAACCTTATCTGCTTGAAAAGCCGGATTCTTAGGGTTATATATATAGGGCCCTTTTGTCACCTGTCTTCTTTTTTTGTGGGATAGTCGAACTAGGGTCCTTCAACCGGTGAGTGGGACTGCAGTTCGGTCGAGTCTTCGGTCGAGCTTATACACTCCGACACGCATGCCAGTGTGAAGTGGAAACCACCCTGCTAAGAGCCATGGAAAAGGGTCAATGAGTCATCCAAGGGCCCATCATGTTTAGTTCCCAAGGAATCCGGGCCCGAACCCATGTGAAGGGTTTGGTTCGGGTCCGGACCCCTGCTATGGTGCCCTTGCCGCTTCATTGAAAGCAATCAGTGCCAGCACCTTCCAAGACAACTGGAACTACTGCTACCGTCAGTTCCAAGCAGTACATTGCGGATCTCCATTCAACTCACAACCCGAAGTCGGTTTCGGTCGGACATCCGACAGAAGAAGCTTGAAGAATTCAAGCATCTACTGGTAGACCCGACACACCGTTCGTATGACGTACCCGACCAAAAAATGAGACATGACTCGAAAAACTCAGACCCTCTGTTTTCAGTCCTTGGTCCCTCAAAACGTAGGGATTGGTTTGGGCCCGGACTCCAGAGGATTCGGGTCCGATCCCTCTGGGAGGAGTCGGGTCCAGGGTTGCGTCTGGGGGGGACCAACAAAAAAGGTACGAAAACGGTGTCCCAGTAGTCCCTGTCGCAGGTTGGAGGTTCCTTTTGCAGGTACCAGGTCTAGGTACGGTCAGAATATTCGATTCGTTGAGAGAGCGTGACGACGCAAAGTGGGGGACGTGCGGACCGTGCTGAGTGATTTGAGTGATGGAGTTGAGGTGAATTTGCTACAGAAACAGCTGGCAGAAGATGTGCCACTGGACAGCAGGAAGCTCGGGGTGGAAGGACTATAGACAAGGAGAAGACTCCAAGGTGTTCAACCTCAAATCCGTGGTGGATGAACACCTATATATATATATATATGTTACCGGGTCTTGCCTGGTCGCAGGAATTCAGGATATCAAGTTGGTTTACGCTACATGCTTCAAGGATTTTCAAGCAGGTTAACTGAGATTGTTGGGGCTCAAATCTCTTTCTGCAAGTTTCACCGAACCTTGTTCTTCAAACCAGGGAACATCTAATCTACAGGACTACAGGAAAACCATAGTTTTGGAGTTTTGGGGATGAAAACAAGGGTTTCCTGCAGATGTTCCCTTAAACATCCTTGAGCCAATTCATTGATTTCGGCCACAAACAAAGTCTCCACATGTCTCCACAGTGTCTTCAATCACCTTCTGAGAAGGTATACTTGGATGCCAATATATGATACCCATATCATACCCTAACAATCCATGTATATATGATTATATATGGAATATTATGGAATACCAACCATGGACTTCCAGGGATTCTTTCGAATGATGCGGGCGCATTTCGCGCCGCCGACCGCGCGCGCGCTGGCGCGCTGGATTCCCCAGGCCCGAGCGCTACATCGCGAACCTCTTGGCCGACGCCACGGAAGTGGATCGGGTGCGTTCGCTGCTCTTGGACCAGGCCGAGTCGAGTCGACCGTCTCGCACGGCCTGGAGCTGGGGCGGCGTGGAGCTGGGGCGGTGAAGTTGGAGGCATGGTGTAGGATGGAAGGAGGGAAGCAAGCTTCGAGGCTGGTGCCCGAGGCTTTCGGTCCAAGTTTGATGGTCATGCGCTGTTGTATTACCACACTGGATCTTCCAGTTGTGCCACACAAAAGCCTTTTCATCTGTAGAACCGGCCAAGTTCGGCATCAATTTGGCACAGGGTGGTCGGATCTAGATATGATGTATGACCAATATGGTGGTCGGAGGAATACACAAAGTGCTGCGCAAAGTGTTTCTAGGAAAAGAGGTGTTGTGGAAACAGATTTAAATAGACAGAAGCATACATCCGTGTGGTGTGCCTGGTGTTTGTTTTTGATGTTCGATTGATGGGCTTGGGGTGTACCCTCTTTAGGTTCTTTTTCAATAGTCCTCATCAAAGTTTACGACCCATTTGACCAGTGAAAGTGTATACCAAGACCACATGACTGGGAGAATTGGCTGCCACAAGTCATATGTATGTATAGACGGGCAAAGTTTGTTTAGTAAACCGGCTTTTTATGTGTTTTAATGTTTCTTGGCTATTCTTGGCTTTTGGCTTTGGCTTCGCGGCTTCTTGGCTTTTGGCTCTCACTGGTCCCCTGGTCTCTTGGTCCTTTGATTCCTCAAACCTTTGGTTCCTTGCTCCTACCATTCCTTGGCCCCCCTGGTCTCTCCCTATAGTCCAGTGGCCACTCTCCCTTAAGCACCTTGTGGGCCCATCAACCAAAACACAGTGTGTTGCTTTCACAGCCTGGCGAACGCAAGAAGTCCATGTTTTTCTCTTGTTCCCCATATTGACGTGTGTTGTTTTGTTTTTAGTGCTGTATCCGCTCCTCGCCTCCTTCCCTCCTTCCTCCTGCCCCCCCGCTCAACAACCACCAACCAACCACCGCGAACGACAACCACCAACAATATCCACCAACAACATCCACCAACAACATCCACCAACAACATCCACCAACAACATCCAACAACAACATCCAACAACAACAACAAGGTACCCACAAAAACTGCAGCCCCGTTACAAGATATTTTGCTCCTTTGTCTCTACAAGAGGGTGGAAACAAAATCTGCAGCCCCGTCGTTGTTATTTTGACCCCCCCCCCCCGAAAACAACCAGCCAACATGTACTTCTACCAGTAGTGGTAGTGCTTGTACTAGTGCTAGTACTAGTGGTACTAGTACTAGTAGCAGTAGTAGTCATTGTTGTAGTGGTCGTAGGAGTAGAAATGGTAGTAGTAGTAGTAGTAGTTGTTGTTGTTGTTGGTTGTTTGTTTGTTTGTTTGTTTGTTTGTTTGTTTGTTTGTTTTTTGTTTGTTTGTTTGTTTGTTTTTTGTTGTTGTTGTTGTTGTTGTTGTTGTTGTTGTTGTTGTTGTTGTTGT
>CAXAMN010023472.1:491684-515378 GCA_963970005.1 Durusdinium trenchii
GTAGTAGTACTGGTGGTAGTAGTAGTAGTAGCAGTTGCAGTAGCAGTAGCAGTAGCAGGAGAAGTAGTAGTAGCCTAGTAATACTACTAGTACTGTAATACTAGTAGTAGCAGTAGTAGTAGTGGTAGTCCGGTCAGCTAAGCCCCTGTAAAACTTCTACTTAGAACCTCTACCACATCCTAGAGACAAAAACTGCAGCCCCGCTGTTGTTTTTTTTGGACCCCCCCCTCAAAAGATGTTGTTGTCTCTACCCCCCTAGAAAACAATCTGCAGCCCCGTTGTTGTTTTTGACCCCCCCTCCAGAACAACACACCAAAAAACACTTTTTAAAAACAAGAAACAAACCAACCAAGACTTGAGCACCACCACGACAAGAAGTCCAGCTACTAACATCTCTCCAAACCTTCGACCCTATCACTAACAGTGTCCCTTTGAAATCCCTGACTTGCAACATGTGACAACTATGTTGGGCAGCTGTTTTTGTCTCTACCAACAACAACAACAACCACCACCACCACCAACAACAACAACAACAACCAACAACATCCACCAACAACAGCCTCCAACAACAACCACCAACATCCAGGCGCAGCACTTGGTGCTCTCGCATCCAGGCGCAGCACTCGGTGCTCTCCAAGGGTTTGGATGTACGCCCTGGGGTCGCTGTGATTTGCGTGGCAGGCGCGGTACTTGGTGCTCGCCCAGGGGTTGGATGTACGCCCTGGGTTCGCTTGGTCGCCGCAGCTCTGCCGGTGTGATTGCGGTACTTCGTGCTCTCCAAGGGGTTAGATGCACGCTCTGGGGTCGCGTCGTCGCAGCCCTGCCGGTGTGCTTTGCGTGGCGGGGGCTGGATGTAGGCCCTGAGCGTCGCCGCAGCCCTGCCGGTGTGATTTGCGTGGCAGGCGCGGTATGCTCGCCAAGGGGTTGGGTGTACGCCCTGGGGTCGCTTGGTCGCCACAGCCCTGCCGGAATGCACACTCTGTGTTTCCAATGGCATCTTTCCTGGAAGCTGTTTGAGCAATATTTGCAATGCTGGACTGTGCCCAAGAAGTTCAACATGAACCACTTGGCTTCTTTGTTGTCTGCAAAGAAGGTTTCCACATATTGCAAGAATGGTAATGTTTTCTGCACTGCTTCTGAAGCGTTGTGTGCCTGCTACCTGTGCTGAAGCGTTGGCTGCAACAAAGCCAATTGACTGCAGGAGAACACAGGCTTGCCTGTGAAGCATTTTTGGCTGTGGCTGAGCTGGTCCAGCTCTTGTCAGATGTTCAGCAATGGCATGTGACTGATCGAGCCTTGCTCTTGGTTGCTGCAGACTGGCAGGATGCAATGATTCCCAAGTGCCACTGGCCCTTGCATACAGCTGATTGCTTTGGTTTGCGGGGGTATGTGCCTGCCTGTTTCACAGTGGAAAGGAAGCACAAATTGGTCAAAACATATGCCACCTGGCAGCAGAACACTACAAACTTTGAGTATGCCTGCATGAAGGTGGTCTTGGCTGATGATCTCCACAAGTTGACTGCACCTATGGTCTTTGCGCAAGGGCCTGCTTTGGTTGCACCTGTTTCTCCTGCCAAAAGCATGCGAAACTTTTTGGCTGGGTGTTTGTCTTGCTTGGAGACAGAGGCGCACACTACTGAAGAAGTTCAACTCCTCACGTCGTGCAGTGCCCCTTCTGATCGAACTGTTCATTTCTTGTGGACAGATGAAAATGTGCCATTGCGAAGCATTGATTGGTATGAGAAGCCTGAGCAGTTCTTTCGGTTGGTGTTCTCTGGAGATGAGGGCACAGATGTTTTTTTTGATGTTTCAACATTTGTCGTTTTTGCAGCACTGGGTGGTCTTTTGGCCTGACGTTCCCCACAAGTTCCAAAGAAAGCAGGCAAAGGCGATCGATGCAAACCCTACTGCCCGAAACAGACTCGAGTGCCTCATGAAGATGTTCCGAAGCAACCGAGCACCCTTCGCTACCAGCAAGTTTGGCAAGAGCTTGCGTGAATCAAAGTTCCGCATGATTCGTGCTTACCTTTCTCGCGCGTTTCGTCGATGTTCCAAACCGAACCAAAGAAGGGTATCATGAACGCCACGCCACGCCACGCCGGAGGGCTTTACTGTCTCCCAATGTGACTGAACTACACGGTAGTAGATTGGTTTCCCTGCATGGAAGTCAAGACCATGGCTTTAAATGGTTGATCTGGTGTTGCTGTGCAAAATCCCTAGTAATTTTTACACACAGTTATTGGTTGATCGGTAAAGCCTATTACAGCCTATAGGTCGCTCCGGGCCTACCTGGTGAAGATTCGCTCACCCAGTCCCGACTGCGAGGCCTTGGAGTTGGCGTTGCTCGGGAGCGACTACTGGCCTTTCGTGTCTCAGATAAAGCGGACGACGGTGGAGGGCGGGTCGACGGTGGAGGATCACGGAGGGCAGATCACTATATACTTTGGATCTCTTCAATCGATTGAACACTTTCTGGCTTTGTTGGCGGCGGTGGTTTCATTACACATGTAAATCATGTATGTCTCCTTTTTGTGGAAAATCATTGTGTTTGGCGAGGTTCATCAGCAAATCCGTTTAGTCGCAGTCTAGAGTCATGCAGATCCTCCAAAAGCCGAGCCCTGGTGCGAGTGCTGCCGTGAGCCGTGGTCTCCTCGCGGAGCCTCCCAAGGCAGAACAAAAGACGCGCGTGGCCCTGCAGGCGAACGTCCGGATGCATAGATGGTCCTGGGATACTCCCTATATACTGGTATCAAGGAAAAAGGTTGGTGGGTTGGTTGGTTGCTGGTACCCCCTCTATTGATGGCCCCGCCTTTTACTAGTGGTTTGTTGATCAGTGGGGATACCCCCGGTCGTGAACAACCGTATCTGGTACCAGATCGCCTCCGTCCCAAGAAGGGTCATGGCTGTTGGATGTTTCCCCCAACAATCCATATCAATCCATGTACTGAATCTATATGCCTATAAGTTAGGTCTGCCATGGTCTGCCTATTTTTGAACGAGGCCTGCAACCAGGCCTCATCATCCACTGGGCCCTGGTAATAGGATCGACCCAACCTATATAAGGATTATAAGCAATTATAAGTGTGTTTTGTCATATGTTCAGAGTGAAAGTGAGAGTGAGAGTCAATGTATGGGTCAATAGCCCATGTGACCTCCAGATGCGCTTTGGAACCTGCGACAGTGCCGGTGTCAGTTGGGGGTCCAAAGCTGTTCTCGGTCCGGGTCCAGCCTTGGGCCCTCAGAATTCGTAAAGAGCCTGGTTGTTGTATGTAAATTAGAAACATATTGCAGGTCAAAACCAGTGGACCCCGATTTTCTCCTACCAAACATGATCAGACTACCAGTGACATGGTCACCCTACCAATTGGCATGGTCCTGGTATTTGCTCCATGTTCAGAGGCACTTCTAAAGACTCCAGGAGAACCGATGCGAAAAAGAAGAACCGACCCGAGTGCAGGACTCAGCAGACAAAGAGGAACTACTGAGATTGCTCAAGGAGCCGGCAGAGACCGTGTTACACCGCGGGAAAAAGACGTGCTGGGCTGTGTTTTGAGGAAAACAGGCTGGAGTCCTGGGCTAGATAACCGACCCAGCTAAGAATTTGGTGGCAAACCAGCGCCCCTCAAACCCATGAAAAAAATAGAGTTTTTCACATACAAACAGCATGATTTTTCTTATCCGAGCCCTAAGATTCTGAGCCCTTCTTCAACAAGAAGGGTTTGTTTTGAGTCCGGATCCCTGTGTTTCGTCGGAGATAGTCCGACCCCTCGCCAAAAATCAATCTAGGGAGAGGTGACCTCATGAGACTCCGCCTTCGAGTTCGATGTGCTACTTCGAGTTCGATGGTTCTTATGTTTCTTGTTTGTAACTAGAAGTGCAGCTCCAAGAGATAGCAGAGAAGTGCAGTTGTCATTGTTGACCTTCCTGCGCAGATCAGCTGGCTTGTGTTGAGATAGCCATGTCGCTTTGTTGGTCATTCAGCTTGTCGCTTGGTTCTTTTTCGCAGGCAAAGCACGTTACGACTTTTGTCATCGGAACCGACCGCGACGACACTCGGCTATACTGCTAAATAGCTAGTATAGAGCCTAGTAGTATAGCAGTATAGCCTAGTAGTAGTACTACTACGCTGTACTACTAGGCTATCTGGAAGTTCCAGACTCTGCAAGAAGTCATCACCACCCAGCTGCTTCCAAGGGTTACTGGGCTGGACTACCCTACACATCCCTACACTACTTATAGGTAAACAGGGCACCCAGTGGAAGCTCTACGCGCAAGAGAACACCCCAGGGCAACCGCCCAACTGCTTAGCTCACGCGCCGCGGCCAACGGCGAGGAGCTCTCCAACCGAAACTGGGCCGCCGTGGCCAAAGATGCCTCGTTGCTGGCACTGCGCGAAGACAGGCGCGGCCCCGACACACGGCAGAAACCGTGTTCGAGGAACAACTATCCAAAGTATGGCCTTTTGCATCCTTTTCCTATCAAAACAGAGGTCAAAGGGGCTCTAGGCATACATGACTATAGGAAGTTTCAAAGAGATGTTTTGCTTGGACGAGAGACTTGTATCGTTGACTCAAATCGTTTGACGCCAGGCACTACACAGCCAATCTCAGTTTTTCATGTTTCCTTGGAACGCTGATTGTTCCCCAGCAAAGTCCTCACGGATCGGCCCTGCTGCAGACTGGTGAGTTTTATCTCTCCAAGCAACCACATCCGAAAAGCTTCGGTAGGACTGGGGTGGGTGAGTGCCAGGGGGGGTTGTCCATATCCCTTCTTTTCGGATGTATTCACAGTTCGATCCACCCTGTCCCCCCACATGCCACAGGCCTTTGTTTGCTTTGTCCTTACTACGTTGCGCGGCGCTGCGCGGCCCGCCGTTGGGGGCCTCAGAAGGGTAGGGCCAGGTCATTGGGCCCTTGGGGTGGACAAGCACGGAGTCATCACTCTGGATATGGTACACAGCTCCAAGCACCGAATCCCAAGTCTTAATCTCAAGTGTAAAGAGATGTAAACATGTTTTGTCTAAAGATATAAACATTTGTAACATAAATAGTATATGTCATTGATATAGAAACAAACTATAGTACTGTACAGTACATATATATATATTTAAATATCTTGATTTGGGAACCGTAAAAGTCTTATTGTCCATTGTTTCTTCATTTTTCAAGTTTATGACAATTTGCTTTCAGCGCGTTGTTTGAATTTTATGTACAGTATATCTTTGAGATTTTGTAGGTCATTTATATCCGTGTCTTAAGTTATTTGTTTAATAAACAAATAATGATCTATATTATATATTGTGGTTTACTATTAAACACTCCCGGCCCACAATACTTCATGGCGTGCTATAATATATCAATTCTTAAACCACATTTGATGTTTCATATCTTCCGACGATACAATTTTGTAGGAGATATGTGTTTTATATTACAAAGAAAACACAAACAACACAAGGCATCAAGAAGTAACACACATTTAAGCGAATCTATGATGTTATAACAGAATCAAACAAAGCAAGTAATAGACAAATAGAGTGTTTTGTTCATTTTCAATTATAGGATAGCAATCTTGTTCAATTAGGAACATTTTTATATAATATATACGTATAATTTAACAAAACATCAGATTCGTTTCAATAAGAACATAAGTTCTTCGGATAATTTCAATCTATAAAATGTATACATTTTTTTGTTTTTTAGATGGGCTAACGCCTGGGTGCTGCCGATCCCTATTTTTGGGCCGAGCGCGCGCAAGACAAAGACAGAGTAGAACAATGTAAAGCCATTTCTGGACTATGTTTCACTTGCAAAGGCCGAAAGGCTGTCAAGCTCTTATGCAGCTCATTCTCACACCATCATTCTGGTTCGATCGCGAGATGGCTTTACCCCTCACGATCTCACCGTGGCACTGAGGGAAGCAGTTGGCTCCGGCTCCAGCCGCCACCACTGGCGTGCCCAAGCCAGAGAATCCGCCTGTCATGAAACCAACTTCAAAGGCTGCTCCCCGATTGCCTGAAGCAAAGAAGCCACCTGTGCCAGGACCCAGCTTCCGCAGCTGAGGCATCTTCATCGACTCCATCGCCAAGGACCTCAAAGCGGCGAGCCAGCAAGACCACCTCCGGGCACCAAGCCACTTTCCATTCTCTCTACAGCTCCACAATGCTCCCAGGACAAGTCCTTTGGGTTGAGAGCCAGGGCCGGTTGCTGACTGGCCAAGAAAGTCTTGGACTTGTCGGCTGAGATTTCTGGCCAGAACTTCTTGCATGACTTGGCTGGAAACGCGATCTCAGGACTGTCCTCAATCCGCGCTTGATCCTTGGAGGGGCCTTCGACGTTGGACAGATCGATGCCAACCAGCGTTCGAACATCCTTCTGATCAACTGCCAGGAAGTGGAGTCTCTTGCCCCGCATTTCTTTGCAATGGTGGGCAGTCCGTATGAGCCTTTCTATGTAATGTTGGTGTTTTCATATGACAGGTCTCAAAATCATCTTCCACCATGCCAATCATGCCTGCATTGTGAAGAGACTTCGGATAAGGGCTTGGTCCTGGCGATATGCAGTCTTTTTCGGCTGCAGTTGGAACAAATACTGTTGAGCATTGTGCTGGCGATCTTTCAGCAGGTTTCCGGAGAAGGCCCTGCAGGCGATCGAGGGAACCTATTGGGATGATTTGGGACACCATCGCAAGTGAGTCTTCGCGGGCAGTCGGGTCTTCAGATTTGATATGTTCGAAAAAGCCTCAAGGGCGCAAAGAACGCCATGTCTGCAGCGGCTGCTGCAGGGGCTGCGAACCAAGCACTGCACAGTGCAATCTTTTGCCCGCAGTAATGAAATCGCAGACGACAGCTGGGCCTTGGTGCATTCGTCGTGCAATGCATGGGGCGACGTCGCAGCCGGAGCCGAACCCCAAAAACACACGTGTTTATGAGCCAGTTGTGTATACGAGCCCCTGAAACAACCACCGCAACTGATCGGGAGTCGTATATGTCAGTCCCGTCGGTCGTGTTTGAGCATGGTTTCCCTACGTGTTTGAGCTCGACATGGCTCGACTACGGAGACGAGGGCCACCAACTTACCAGTCTAGGTCCAAGCTGTGTATAAGGAGTAAAAAGTAGAGTTGTAAGGTGCCTATAGGTCTAAGCTGTCTAGGTCTAGGTCCAAACTCATGGTATAAGTCTAGGTTGTAACATGTTGTAACCCAGGCCATGAGTTTGACAAGTTCAATGCAAATGATAGAACTTATGAGTCAGGGTTAGCGGACTATAAGTTTGCGTCAAAGCGGAGGTTTCGGACTTAGATAGACTTACACCTACTTATCGGACCTATAGAAAATGGAAGAGTTTCACGGTGATGTTTGCAAAAATGCATTAAAACCTGTACAATTTGTGAAATCGCAGGTTCGGGCAGGCGTTTTTGAAACAGAATAGCAGCAGGAACCACCTGAGAAGGTGATTGGGATGTGCACCAAGGGTCCAACTACCTTCTGAAGATGTGGGCAGGTTTTGGAGTCAATTAGTCTCCTGGGTTTCTGCTCATGTTCGCAAAACCGGTTCAACCAATGATCTGCTTCACGTCCCAGGTCTGAGCTGGCCGAGAGCGTCAATGCCGTGTTGTCGAAGCACCCCTGCAGTCAGGCACTTCATCGGTGACACGTGTTGTGTCGTTCGGCTGGTCAGCATCCCGCTGGTCCAGTGTTTTCCCCAAAACGTAGCGTGACAAATGGTATAAGTGTTGGAACACTTTTCGGATCAACATGCTTGCGTTTTGTGCATGTACTTAATATCCTAGGTCTTCAAACGAGCAGAAATAAGTGCTCAACCTAGATCTAGGATTGTTGCACATCATGTGTTTAACAATTTGATTTTCATGTGGTGAATCGATTCATGACGATGCCAGGTTGACGCGCAGACACGGCACCAAAAAAAAGCGTCCTGAAGCGAACGGGTTTTTCCGAATCAACATACGAGTCCCGAAAGTACTCTTGAAAATGGGAGATTACCCTTCAAAAACATGTCCTTTTTTCCCATTTTTTTGAGGTACTTTGAGAATCCAATTTATAATGCCATTCTGAGTTGGCACGGGAGTACCTGAAAGGTTCAATCCCAGACGTTCTGTTCACAGCCCAACCGGTTCCATCTTCAACCGGGATTGGTTCGGGTCCGGACCCCTCCAGAGGATTCGGGTCCAGGAGCGGGAGGTCAACCAATTTCAATGTGCGGGTGCGGACCAAGACATCATGTTTCCTTACGTCGTGGATGAACCAGGATGCACGTGGAAGACCCAGACACCTACCTTTTCAGCAGTGTTCAACGCTGGCATTGCAGCGCAGAGAGGCTTTAGATGAGTTGCTGCAGAAGAGACAGGAGGAGCTAAAAGCTTGCTTTTGTCATCGTGCCGTCTTGCTTGGCCAGTTCATCATTAAATCCCATGATTAGATGGAAGTATCGCCCTCATCCTGCAATCAAAGACCCTTCAATCTCGAAAGACAATCGTGCAGGATTTGAGACACACGTGCGTGACATGTCCGATAGTTTAATTCCCCCACTGTGTCAACAGACCAACTATTGACCTACCCCTTTTCAACCACCCCTTTGTATGGATTCATATGCCAGTACCTCCCGAGGTGAGAAAATGAACGATGGGACCGACGTCACGACCAAGTATCCGAACCAAGTCACGACGGTTGGGCCACCGATTTCATGGTCGCCCAGCGATTTCATGGTATTGAATCAAAAAGAACTGTTTTGTTTTACTATCCCTAGGGCTCCAAGTACCTCCTCAGAAGGTATTTGGACCCTGTAAACCCACCCCAAACACCTTCTCAGAAAGCACTTGGAGCCCTAGGGTATAGCATTTACACTACAGCAACTGGTCAGGTCAACCTTTCGTTTCGTCTTGCTAGGGATACATAGGGAGACTGAATAATCAGTGTCCCAGCCTCCACCTACAAAGCAAAACCCAATTTGGTGTTTCCGCCAGGGTCAAGCGGTTTGTTCACATAGAATCGGTGCATGTCTGGTAGGGGTTCCATTTTCCCAGACACGACCCATGAGACGGGCACACGGTATATCAACACCTACATTGGGGTGGTGGAAACCGGGTCAAAGTCCCCATCGGGTGTACTTGGGGTTTGGTACCATGTTTGGAAGGAGGTCTGATGGCCCAGCTATACATTCTGCATAAATCCCAGCTAAGGCTCCATGCAAGCAAACATGGCCTACATTCACGACCAAAAACCACGACATGTAGGCTACATTTGCAGATGGAGCGTGTGGGAATGATCGTCCCTTTTTTGTGGCTGACTTTGCACCACTGCCGGTGCCAGGAGTACAAGAGGTATGGCTTTTTGCTGCGAGTGGGGGCACCTGGAGGTCATTTTGGAAGGGGGCGGAAGGAGTACTTACTCTTGACGGTGAACCAGTAACGCTCGTGGGTTCAACATTCAACTTGTTCTTGCATGTGTGTCCTTGTTCATTCCTGTGGCCATGTGGAGAATTCAGGAAGCAACAATTCAACATGATGGAAAACACCCACAACACATCCACAACATCTATAGGATTCTCAGTGATTCTCAGTGATTCTCAGCTTCTTCGGCCGGACGTCTTCGTCAGCCTTCTCCGTCCACTCTGCGACGTCGGCCCGGCGTGATTCGGACGTCATCGGATCGTTCGGAGCGAGGCCTTACCTCCAAGTCGCTTGAGCTTCCCCGAGCCGCCGGCCGAAGGGGAGGCGGAACTCCGCGTGGGGAGCGTTGGGGAGTGTTGGGGAGGAGGAGGGGCGGGTAACAGCGCGAGGGCAACAGACGGCCATACCCAGTCACTGAAATTGGGACTGGCAGTACACCAGAGAAGATTCACATGGGAAACGGATGGCATGGATCTTTGGAAGACTAGCTTCCTCCACAAAGCAGTGGCTTTCAGGTTCCGTGTGGGTCTCTTCCAGGGCCGCCCTGCTTTTGGAGACTTAAAGGTGGCAGGTGGGGATTTGTGAAGTCGGGTGTTGGTAACTGTAACCAGTCCCATTGCCATGGGCTGGTCTTTGTCTTTGTGATATTTGGTAGCTTCCAGGCGGAGTTGTGCAGTGGAGTTCACCACACTGGTTGATCCAGCCCACAAACAAGACCAAGCCAACCAAATCGTTCCAAATCCTATTCGATGGCATGTTTGCAGCTTGCTGGACACTGGCTGAATTTGGTATGTTTGCATACGTTCAATCCATGTCGATTGTTTTGACCGTCGGTGCCATGTGGGCACTTGATATCGATGCCAACAACTCAGTCATGCCCAGGAGGAAAAGGCGGATGAGGCAGTGGAAGACGAGGTGCGGCATAGGAGTCAAGTCGTCAGCGCATGGTGGACCAGCGTGAGGATGGTGGACCAGATGGGGGCAACAGAGGGACTTAAGCTAAACAACTTGAACATCGCATCATTATACCAAAAGGGCCCAGCAAATCATGTGTTCTTTCCCACATGTAGACCCCCAAATAGAAGTTCGTAAGTCCCCACAAGAAATGTGGAAACCGTGCCACTATCTGTTTGGGGACTACTATAATATCAACTCCATCCCCAACAAGTTCTGAGGCGACCTTGAAGCCGGACGACGCTGAAGTTGAGGCCTGGTTCCGGCGGTTCCGGCGGATGGTACGGGGGTGGAGGGTGGTGGATCCATGCTTCGCCATGGCTCCAATGGCTCCAAGATCCGCAAACGCCCAATTGAGGGACCTCCCAACTCTTAGGGTTTCAGCATTCATCTCCCCTTATATAGGGATCCACTGGCACCCTCTGAGGTACCGGTGAGCAAGGAGACACCGGTACGGTGCCAGTCAACGTCGGGTCCAGGAGACCGAAGGAGACCGAGGTACGGTGGATTCGTGGATTCGTGGATCCGGACTGAGAGGTACGGGCGGTCTGCACAGACGCCCAGGTCGTTGGGAGGTGAGGAATGGTCCGGACTTGGAGAAAGGACTCCGGAACCACCCCCCCCTCCTAAGGATTGTGTTAGAGGAAATCCTCAGAATAGATTCTGACCCGTATCGATGTTAAAGGATGTTAAAGGAAAACGAGACGCCTCGTTTTGGAAATCCTCAGAATGGACAGTTAAAGGATGTTAAAGGAAAACGGGACTCTCCTTTTCGATGGTTAAGATGCTGGAATCGGTCCTGCCGGGCTGAATGATGATGTGGTACTGCTTAAGGTTGACCACTCAGCTTAATCTAACATAATCTAACTCAGCTTGTGAACACACTCTAGTACCCTAGGGCCCTAGGGCTCCAACTATATCCTCAGGTTCGGTGCTTAGACCCTCCTGGCACCCGGGTCCCCTGTCCCACCGAACCTCAGGTTCGGTGGGCTGTGTGAGCCCAAACGGGTCTAGTACCCTGACTGGAAAAACGATGAGGTGAAGCCTGTGAACTTGGACGAGTACCCGGATTCCGAGTTGCTGGCGCAGTCCCTTGGCGCAGGGCTCCGGGACGACACGAGCTTGCGCTACGCGGGCTGACACCTGGATGCTCCTGTCCCACATCCACAGAGTATAGGAACAGAGCCCCCGAAAAAAAAAAAAACCCAAAAAAAAAACACCACCCACACCTATAATATGGCAATTCCGGTCCCTTTTTCGTTCGCTTTTTCGGATGGACTTCTCAGTCCGAACCATCCAACTCACCGATGGGTGGACTGGATCGGAGCGATGGCTGGACTTGCGATGGTTTTTTTGGTATCCCCAAAGTCTACGCTCAGTGCGAACCTCGGTGCAGCCCGCACGTGTTTGGTTCCTCTAACATGACCCTTCCCCCAGATTTGCAGGGACCCAGAATATAGACCCAGATGAATCCTCCTTGCTTCGATTCCTGTTCACTTGGGAACCTTTTGGTGTTGGGCTGTGTGACAGGAGTTCTTTGGGGCGAGCCAGAACATTCCCTGACGATCCATGACCACACATAAGTCACAAATAGAAATGATCTCAGGATATGCATACGTTTCTATTGATCGTGTTATTTGAAGACATTGTCGAATCACAGATTGGGGTACCTGAAATGTATATACAATTCCAGTATCATTGTCGGAGGATAAGACCATGAAATCCCAAGAACCAAGCATACCAGGGCGTGACGAACCGTGACAGACCGTGACAGACCGTGATTGGTCTATTTTGTCCCTTTAAAAATGAGGTCATTGTCGGACTCCAGCGTGACAACCCGTGACGAATTTGAATTTGGGATCGTTGGTTTTGTGGTTTTTGGGTTCTGTGGTTTTGTGGTTTTTGGGTCTGATATGATCTCGTTTTTTGAGGTCGGACCTCACAGGGTCGGAGAGCCCCAGAAGACACAACCCCAAATGTTAGCATATAGAGCTAACTTTCGATCCTCAGGGATTTTATCACAAGTTTATTCTCACAAGTCTCAGAGCGTTCAGGGATACCTGTTCGTCTTCCGAGAAGACCATTAAAGGTTTTCCCCGGTGTTTCTAGTGCCATGTATATTAATGGTTGTTCGGTGAACTATCGATTAAATCAATGGTGGGCCAGGAAGCCTCGCGGATATGTTGTAGATCAGCATTGACATCCAACAAATAGACCATAGACGTCCATATTCTGCCTCACTGAAGTGTGGAAGTTCCTGGACTGGGATCACGTTGTGAGACCTTTCTTGACATATTCGAGCACTTAGTCACTTAGTCTCTCAGGGCAACTAAAGGCACTGTAGCAGTTACACAGATCGAGGTGGGTTTGGTTGAGACCTGCGTTTTTTCAGCTTCTGGACATCTATCACTCGGGCCTTTCCGAGTTCCCCCCCCTTTCCGGCCGCTCGTTTCAACCCTTTTCGTCTTCACCACGGCCGCAGGCTGGAACTGAGCCGGGCGGCCGAACTCATGCGCCAGCTGAAGGCCTTGAAACGCTCTCGCCCGGGGCTCCCAGGGCTCAACACAGCCGATGCCGGCGGGTTGGGTGGGCGATGCTTAATTTTGTTCTTGGTGATTTTGTGTCTTTGCTCTGAGGGACATGGAGTTGGGTGCCAGCAGCTCCATTGAGTTGGGTGCTGAATGAAGGATGAAGCATATTGATGGGTGCCTCCATCCCCTCACAGGATGGGACCCAAAAGGCGTGCTCGTGTGCAATTGGGCCGCCAGTCCGAATGCACGCGTTTGGGAGTTGAAGGTACAGAAGCTGAGCCACCTAGTCAAACGATTCTTAAAATAGTCAACTGGACTCCCAGGGTATAGATGAACCTTATTAAGCTGCCCTTTGTCCGAACAAAAAGATCAAACCTGAGCCTGGACCCTCCAAGTACCTGCAAATGGGTCAACTACCTTGTGTAGGGTACTTCGGAGGGTCCAAGATCATCTACTCAATTCACATAAGACATTCACAACAAATCACAACAAATTACAGTTTACACATTAAAGAACATAAATAGGAACATTCTGAACACTTCAGTTTGTTTCAGTCTGGGGCTATCGATATAGTCTTTCACTAGACTTCCAGGGTTTTTGGCATTGTACCTGTGCTACTACTGTATGTGCTACTACTTCAACAAGGTGTATGATCGGAAAAAACACAGGAGTAGGACACTGACCACCTCCAAACATCCTACCCGGGAAAGGTGGACCTTTAGTTTGTTTTGGGGGGGGGATTAGGAACACCGCTCAGCCAGTGATGAACAGGTAGAATGGGGTATGGGCCATGGGGTTAACCATGGTAGTTATATACCAGTAGCTTTTGCGCATTTCTATGGCCTACAGCTTGGTGTAGGTATAAGACCCGCAGAATGAGGTCACAGTCCATCCCTGAAGAGGTCACGTATGCAGACTCCAAAGAGGTCACGAACGGCTCAGGTCCCAGGTCCTGGATGGTTGTTCGCTTTCTTCAGGCTCTAGAATCAATGGTGCCGCGAGGTCCCGGAAGCCGAACTGCCACATGACCGGTGTCCACTCTGCGCTTCTGTCCCACGCGCGATCATGTCTCCACGACGTGTTTTAGCGCAGATCGTGGAGACCCATGGTCCGAGGTCACGACATATCGAAGTTCCAGTTCTTTGATTTGAAACAGGCCAGTTCCTCTTCGTCACTGGGCGGGGAGGGGCGAAGTTCTCACGTGTGGGCTGGTGTTCTGTGCGTTACGACGGGGTGCAGAGCTTGCAACACTAAGTCATTGGTGTTTTCACCGCTCAAAACGGCTCTATGATACGTGTGTGTGTGTGTGTGTTTCAATGATGAGGACTCAGAACCAATAAGGCAGGTGCATTAAGGCTGAAAGAGCTTGCGTCACACATCTCACATCCCACCATAACTTGATTGGAGGCGTGCTCCGGCCAGGAAAATCTGTGCATGAAAAAGCTCAAAAGGGTGAAGTAGATTCTTTACATCGGTGCTAGCGGGATGGTGTAAGTGGACGGGATGGTGTAAACATTACAGCATTTCAGGTATTTTTTTACAGTTTCTGGGTTCGAGATGAACATTAATTTATTCATTAAGAAGTGCCTGCGGCAACTGCCAATGATTTCCTTGGATTGCACACATCATCACATGGCAGGTGACGGTTCCTTTGTTGGCACCTGACGGAGCCACACTAGGCGGCGGCTTGAGGGGAGGGACTTGAAGGTCGGAGTTACCAAACGCTCCGGGGAGGGACCGGAGGGCTGAAACCCGGTCCCTCAAGATCCGGAGAGTCCTAAGGATTCGGGTCCTGTCAATGGAGGAAACTGCAGCCAGTTTCCTTGACAGACTTGACGATGCTTTACGCAGGGATGCTCAAGGGAAACCACCAAAAATGCAAAGAGTAGAGTAGAAGTCCCCTTTGACGAAGACAAGAGTTGCTTAATTGATCTTAATTATAATTTATATGGCCAGGAACGTCCTCAACGCATACGTCTTGATCTGCGGCTTGAAAAGCATCTTTTGGAGTCACAGCCATATTTGAGTCTGCGGGTGTTTCTCTAGTTTTCTGACTTTTTCTGATATTCCACGGGCGTTTATACACAAGCAACGAGCGTTTATTGGTGAGCAAAGGGCGTTTATTTACTTTTTCCGAACCTGTTGTCTTCAGCAGATGCTGAAATCGGTCAGTGTTTTCGTATGATCAACTCCCACCCTAAGAATCCCTCAACGGGCCCGGGGGCTGCCAGTTCGGGGGTTGGACTTCGACACCAAAGCCTTTCCATGCAGTTCCAGTTCCGGACCTGGTTTAATCGAATTGGGCGCTCCCAGGCTTCCAGGATCCGTTCAATCTTAGCTTCGAAGGTGGGACCCTCCAAGACCACCTACACCCGCCAAGGCCAAAAAGGTGTCTAACAGATCACCTTTCACCTTCTCAGAGGGTGGACGAGTCTGGATATGTATAGGGGATGAAGGTGATCACAGTGGATCAACCCCTTCCAGGAACAAGAAGCTACTAGCACCTCCTGGCCGTACTACTAGGAGCAAGGACGCTACTAGGGAATCAGTTTTTACAACTTCACCACGTGGAGCTGGCGCAGCCTCTGAACTGCTGGGAGCTGCGCAACGGGTGCAACCTTTGCGCTGTGGCGGAGCCACTGGGAGGGGGCTTCGGAGCTGCTCCAGCCGCTCTCCAGCCATGGTTTCTACACCCCTTTGGCTTCCGGTCGCACCATTGATGTGATGGTCTTTTCATCCCGAAGAACTAGTACTAAAGGATTTTACACTTCACAACCAGGTCGTTCCCTTCTTTTTGAGTCTTGGAAGGAGAAGGGGTAGATGGATACTATGAACATCCATGATCTCGATGCCTGGTGCACTTCTTTGCTCGTCGCGAGCCGGGACGCCGTGGACGCAGACCTGCCGCCGGTCGACCCGGCCGAAGCTCGGTCGATCTCAAAGCGCGCGAGTCGCAGCCGTCGCAGGAGTGTATGAAGACATTGAGGACGGGCACTGCCGTCGAAGTGACTATAGTCTGCTAGGGCACCCATAGACTAATATACCCAATAGGTATAGCTCAGTAGAAGGTCCTGCGGTCACTCAACCTCTTGGTGGGTGTTCTTCCGGACCGGTGGGGTTCACTGGAGCGACTGGCAGGCTCGTGTCGATGCCCAGTGCACCCGTGAGTTTCGGGCGTCCAAAACCGTTTAGAACCATGGGAACGACCTGGTGTTGTAGTGTAACATCATCCTTGAGTAGAACAATGGTTGTGTGGTAAACTAGGCTGTTAAGCTATTGGTGGTTGGGGTTGGAAGCCTAGGGCCGTAGGGATATACCATACCAACACCCTCCAACAGGTCACCACCTGCGACTTTTAAGTCCACAAAATCCTCCAGAGGAGACCTCGCGGAAGGTGCTGGTAGTAGTCTATGGTTTATCATAATGCTCAGACCTGAGCAGTCTAGTCTAGCCCCCAAGTGATCCGCAAACATTCCAATCCCGTGGATTGTTAGGCTTTGGAAGCTGGAGAGCTGAGCAAAGAAGGAGCGGACACCGAGCATCCCTACAGGTCCAGTCTGATCCCAAGTGCAACACCTGATCCGACCAAGCGAGTAGCGTTGTTGTTTGATCAATTCCAGCAACATGAGGTCAAACAGACCTGTAGGATATTCTTTGCCTCAATCCAGACCACAAGTTCGGTTTTGTTTTTTTAGTCATATTTTGGACCGTGAGCAGTCCAAGAGGTTCTGTGCTTTGTGGGCCAACCACATCCGAAAAGAAGAACCCTCTAAATATATAGGATTATATAGGCTGCGCTCCTATTGTGTGGCATTTGCTCCCCCAACTCCGCCAGTGTCCGCCGTGCTCTCCAGTCCTGAGGAGCCGCCGGCAGAGGTGACTGGTGATGCTGCTCGGATACCTGGACGAATGGTCACTGCCGCGGCCGGGTCCAGAGACCTCCTAACCTCGAACTGGACAGCTCAGGACGAAGTGCTGTCATGGTCCGGGTTGATCGGGGCAATGACAGCACCATGCGATGGTCTCGATGTTGCAGGGGATTTGGGTGCAATAATTTATATAACGTTATAACCATGTGGAGCTTCCTTGACAGGAAGGCCGCTGAGACACTCAGCCGTGCGAGATGGTTGCTGACTTCAAGCCGGACATGCAGGGACAGCGACCTTGAAGTGAGTGGAGAAGGGGCACCTGTAACAGAATTAGGCACTCATCAAAAAAACAAATATATAAAAACGCGTATATTATGCTTACATTGACCCCCCCTGGCACCACCCCTGGCCTGATCGGCAGTCCTATGGCAGTCCAATGGAGTGTTTGGGACCATGGGGTTCATGGATCCATTCCATTGTGTGATTTTCTTCTTCCGTCCCAATCTGCCACGCAGCGAGTAAGGGCCATGCAATAAGGGAACAGTGAAAAACACCATGCAATATATGAAAGCTATAGCAGTTTTGCATTTGGCAGCGTGCTGGAACACTATAACCTACGATTCCAACCACCATTGTGTGACACAAGGCATCACAACGCCATTTCGGCGGCGATGGTTGGGCGATGTGTCGTGATGTAAATGTCCCGAACTAGGTCAATCTCCCAACTTGGGAATCTGTGTTTTCCCGGGTGTCTTAAGTCTTAAGCAATATAAAACGTGGAGAACGCCTGCGATGGTTGGGCCGGATTTGCGAGAAAAGCGCGCGCCGGGTTGGCGGCCGTGGCAGCTTCGAAGGCGGGAAGCGTAGGTGCGAACGAGCCATCGCTGCTTTCACGCGGAAAAGACATGGCTCCCAACAGCTGCGGTAACGACGTGGTTCTCTCAGCTGCAGCTACCAGCGGCGTCCAATCGCGCAGCTGCCAGCGCAGGCGTTGAATGCGTAGGTGCCAACATGGCGGAGTTCAGTCTCAGATGCAGTTTGTTCAACGCCTCTTTCATCGCACCGGTCCTGGAGGCACATCCAAGTCTGGTCCTACGGTCGCGTTGAACAAGTGCAAGTCTAACAAGTCGAGCAACACCAGTCTCGGAAAGAGAGAACAGGGACTGATCAGGGTTGTTTGCAGCGAGATGTTTGTTGCTAACCGACCTTACTTGGGATGGTTTAACCCACTGACTATATATGTAACCGACCTTACTTTGGATGGTTTAACCCACTGACTATATATCCGTATAGGGATCCACATACCCTCTGAGAAGGTGATTGGAGACTCGCTTATGTAGGCTTGGAGGGTTCATTTACCTTCTCAGGCCCTAGGGCTCCAAGTACCTTCTAAGAAGGTGTTTGGGGTGGGTTTAGAGGGTCCAAATACTTTCTGAGGAGGTACTTGGAGCCCTAGGGAGGGGCTATGTGGATCGTTAGGGCGTGTTTCAAGTGACTTGAAACCAACCAAGGGATGATCACAAGGAAAAAGAAACGGCCTTTGGAGTGGAGTTGTTCTTGTTTCATGCTGATACCATTCTGATTGTACCCGTTAGGTGCCAACATTCCCTTCTCGCACGCGGAAACTCAGCCAGGGCCAGGTCTATCAATCCACCTCTCATGAGAAAGAGGGATTCGGAGGAGGGAGGTGTACATCCAAGCAACCGATCCTTGGATTAACTCGAGCCCATTACACCCCATAAACCGCCTAGCCAAGGCCACTGAAGAGGAGCTCACGGAATGGCAGAAGCAGGAGGAGGCGGACAAGGAGGCCGTTGGAACCCGTGGAAAAAGACAGTTTTGCTTCGAGGGAAGCCGGCAAAGGGGGACTCCCTCCAGAAGCGGGAGAAGTGAGGAATCAGTTCCGAATATGTACCCAAACGCTCAGGTCACAGGCCGACTGGTCCCTCAAAGCTTTATATACATACAGGCTATATAGGATTGCGGAAGGCAAACGGGTAAGTTTTTTTTTTAGTGGTTTCAGAGTACGGCACTGGCACCCCAAGTTTGGTGGTTTATATATTAACCATCATTTGTCTAAGACATCTTGCGGGTTTTACCACTTAAACCAGCACAGTGAATAGCCTGTTTCAGGATCCATAGCCGTAGCCTTGATCATAAGTCTGTTTCTAAACAGATAGCCATAGCCTATTTGTTTGAGTTTTGCTAGCAAATGATAAGCCTGTTCACCAGTTCAGTGGACTCTCGGCTTCACAGAGTCGGTTGTGAGGTGCAAACGCAAGTAGGTCACCATTCTTAACTGCTTTCCTTCGATGTTTATCCTTAGGACTTCTGTCTCACATCCTCAAAAGGTAGTCAGATCCCTCAAAATTAACCCGCCCCAGTCCCACCGAAGCTTTTCGGATGTGGGAACAGGTGCCCTATAAGGTATATACATGTACAAGTTGAAAGACCCAGTAAAGTGCTTGGAGCCCTTTATAATCCTATACAATATATATATACCATACCATACAAGAGTTTACATATATATATATACCATACCATACAAGTCGAAAGACCCAGTAAAGCCTTCTACATCGATCCTTAAGCATCGGGTTTTCTGTATGACTAAGTCCAGTTAAGTGAGGTCATTGACGTGTAGGAAGAGTCTATTGGAGCCCTTTTGTTTCCCCAAAGACCAAGCTCCTTCGCTGTTGATCGAAGATCGAATCAACAAAAAGAAACGAAGACCTGACAAAAAGATAAGTCCCTCCATCCAACAAACATGGAAGTGGAATATGGCCCCTTGGAAGACCGTTTTCTTTTACGAGCAGACTGTATTCCACTTCCATGATGGTTTCAGGGGTAACAATGAAGAGACAAATATGTAATTATATACATGCAATTACACGCAGCTCTTGTTGACAAAGAAGCGCTCATCCAGGAACGGGCGGAGCCTCCCCCCCATCCCAACCCAACAACATCAATCAAACGCAGAGCATCTGTGTTAATTACATGGTACTGTGTAAGCAATGATCAAAAAGAGATCCTCATGTAGATGAATGTCCAGAGGGACGTTATTAACACGAGCAAGTGTGTGGAGACCTGACCCAACGACACATCATGAAAGAATTACATATCGTGTACACATCACATCAAATCAATTTGTGTGTGCGCAGGTGAGTTTGAGGTATCAGGCACAGTTTGAACAAGGATGTAATCGATGTGTGCGCAGGTGAGCGAATCCTGTGTGCGCAGGTGAGTTAATTACTTGTATCAAGAAATGCTGTGTGCGCAGGTCAGCGAATCTTGCGTGCGCAAGTGAGGCGCCGTCCTCCAGGAACTGGTACTGGTGGTTTATAGAGCTCCCCTGACGGAGAAACACAAAGAACAAACACATCTGACAATGACCGCCCTTTTCAAGGACCGACCGAACTAGCTTGCGGTTGAGTGTTGTTTGCCCGCTTTGTTTTCTTGTTTTTTTTGTTTTCCGCGGCAGAGTTCGGAGCTGTTTTGGCCCGACGAAAGCGACGAAAGGTGGACCAACAGGGCTTTCAGATCCTCTCAGAGCTTCTTCGGATTTTGGCCACGGGCCCAGTCGACAGCGGACCCGTACGGGATCCGAAGGACGGCGACATTGGACGGCGACATGACGGAACAGACCTGGAGACATTGTAACTGTGCAAAAGTTCTGCCTTTGTGGTTTTTCAAATCAGCCATACCATGTTGTTGAGATCTCCATTTCACTTTGTTTTTTCGAGGCAGACATGTTTTCGCATAGAAAGATCCAGGTATAATCACGTTGTTGTTGTTGTTGTTGTTTTTTTTGTGGAAGGTGGCTCCATGGCTTCTGGTAGCTGGACGTTCGTTACGTGGAGGACACAATTTTAGCACGTGTTTCTGATGGTTTGGTTGCGTTTTGGCAATGGATTGTTGCTGTGATTGTGATCATGTGAATGTTCAAGGAATGCTTCAACCGACATCTTCGGTTGCTCTGCTTTGTCATGCCGGTTTAGCCAGATCAAGAAACCTGGAGTCTGCATGGGTACGGGCTGTTTTCCCTTTGATATAGTCAGGGCGTTTGTAGTGCTCCAACTCGATGCCCATGCACGGGTGCATGGGCTCCGGGCTCCTACATCCGAAACGAAGGTAGGGATTGAGACCCCCTACCCCTCTTGATCCTACGAATGTTGATCCCCGGTGAACACCGGGCCACCGACCTTTGGACTGGCTCAGGCGCGCGCCGCGGGCTATGCCGCTCAGCGACAGGCGGACCAACTGCTTCAGGCATCCTTGGTGACCTGGACCTGATTGGGCTTCTGAGGAGTGATGACACCCGGTTGGGCTGCAACCACCTCCTGAGAAGTCCACCTCCGGGGTCTAACTATACCTTCGGGCCTTCGGATGTGGTTAATGTGGGGCCCTAGGGGTTGATGTTTTCCAACTTCCGGGTGAAGTCACCAACCTTCGGAAGTTGGGTCACTGGATGAGACCTTCACTGACCTCCAGACCACGAACTGAAGGGGAATATGTTGTGTTTCTTCCCGGTTTCACCAGCCAATCCAAGGGAAAGAGGTGGCGAACGGGCGAACGTGCACATGGCAAACCTCATGCGGCCAGGTAAGCAGCATCGGAAAGGAAAGGAGACCGTTCTCCGCCCACCTTGGGGGTTTAGATGTTAAACAAAGTTGTCACCAGATATGTCTCAGTAGATCTCAGTAGTATCTTAAATTTGTGTATAAATATATAGTTGTTCCAGCAGTTGTTCCATAGCAAAGTCAATCACAGAGTTTCCTGGCAGTGTTTTTTTTGGTTGTGTTTTGCAAGGGATTCCCATGGCGCACCAGTATATATGAATTTGTATTTGGATGTATCTGAGAATAAACTCGTTGTTGGGATGTCCATTCTCCACTGTCCACTCACTTATTTAGGTTTAACAAAACACCCAAAAAGCACAAAACACAAGCTAAACAGCATCAAACAACTAAAAACGTGAGACAATGGCAGATCCTCTACTCCTGGTTTTTATATGTCGTGTTCGCGTTGCCCGCAGACTCGACGAGCCTTTTTTTTCAGCTGACCCAAGGTGACGGCGCTGAATGCCGGGAAGCGCAAAGCTGGACGGGCGCATCGAAGTCGCAAAGTAGATGGATACTAGGAGCCTCCAAGGTTTGGCTGTTTGGAGACCAGCAGGTGGTAGCAGGTGGTTTCTGGGCACCTGTTGCAGGGTGCTGGCATATACCATCCATTGCCAAGTAGAGTCCTAAGTAGAGTGGGCCATGACAAATATACAACAAGGCTGAGCATTGCAGAGACTTTTGGGAAACTATCTCTCGTATCATCACACCAGAAATCCACCATAGGCGATTTGTGAAGTCAAATGCAATTATATTGGATTGTCAGGGCTCGGTAACATGCTTGACGTACAGGAAGCACCAGGTGCCCCCACCAGAGGCTTTGAAAGGGGCACTCAACTTCGGCATACCGTAGCCGTAGGGCTCTTACCCCACATCCTCAGAAGGTAATTAGACCTCCCCGGGCATCCACCTCAACCACCGAGCCTTTTCGGATGTGCTTGGATGAAGCCTGGCTTGATTTGCAGCCCCAAGAATCTGGACCCCAACCTCCAATGCCAAGGGGTTTGGTCCAGAGGTGAAGAGCTCGGGTCGGACCCCCTCCAAAGAGGTCGGGTCGGACAGAAGCTCGATGGCCGCGCTTTCGCGCTAGCTAGCTCCCTTCGTGACCGAGCTTTGGAGTGACCGAATTGACAGGGCTCATTGGTGACCAAAGTGAGTGACCCTCCTTGAGATCCCAGGATTTTCGGTCACCTAAGAGGCCCGGAAAAGGTCCGATCTGGGAGACGGTCACGCATGGAGAGGTCACGCACGGAGACGTCCGCTCGCCGCGTCTTCGGACCTTCGCTCCAAAACTACGCGCCGAAACCGAGGCGCTTTTGCTGGTGGCCCCACGGCCAGAGCAATGTGTACCACAAGGGCCGAAGTCGAATCCCATGGACATCGATCCGGACCGCTTCGTAGGCGAGGCCGCCGTACGCTGGACCGCGCCGGAAGCACGTGGAGCGTCTTGCGATGGCGGCGCAACAAGGGGGTGGTTTTGAAGGGGTAGGTATAGCAGCTGTACATGAAGTGTCCGGGATAGGCGTAGAAGCTACCTGGATCAGCTATAGGTGGAGAGAAGGAACTGCGTGGATCCGACTGCATGGTACCTTGATGGGTAGTAAGTATACGTATGTTGGGTTTGGGTCATGTCCCATGTTGGATTCGGGTGCGAACTGCAGGGTCCAGGTAGAAACAATTGATGACACAATAAAGCAGAAAACACTCACAAGATAGCTCCGGTGTTCTAGAAACATTCCTCAAGCAAGTTCCTGATTTTTTGGGGCTTGTAGTGTTGGCGCCTCCAAGCAGCTCAGCAGAAGCTATTGGATTTGCTGGGTCCAGCATTCTTTAGAATGTTTTGCTGGTGGAATCCTATCTATGGCTGCTTTTTGGGTTTAGCTTTACCAGAATGCTTTGGCTCCAGAATAATTAATTTCTCACTCTAAGTCGGGAGGAGAAAGAGAATGAACGAGACGCTCTTTTTCTGTGGCTTTTTGGGGTGTTAATTCATATTGTGTGTGGGGAGCTCCCAACCAGGAGACCTCCCAGTAGATTTTTGGTTCAAGGGGTCGTTGCCTGGACTTCCACACCTCCTTGGGCATGTTGGGAGATTGGATGATCCAACCAATCAGCGATCTCTAGCTCGGGATCCGAAATTGGAGTGTTTCCACATAACATATATGGACAAAAAAAATGTACTTCACGACCCTCTGCCCCCGCAAAGCAACAACAACAACTACAACTACAACTACTACTACTACTACTACTACTTCTACTACTACTACTACTACTACTACTACTACTACTACTACTACTACTACTACTACTACTACTACTA